>JAOBRG010055895.1:0-21657 GCA_027574985.1 Umimayanthus nakama | reverse complement strand
TTCTGAGAACTCGTGCGTTCCATTTAAGAACTGACTGGTTGGACCGGCCAGGCCGGATAAATGGAAAGCGACCTAAGGTTAGTGTGCAATAGATTAAGGTGTGTAAGGTGTTATTAATGAATTACATTTTCGAATGCTACAATAAAAGAAATATTTAATAAATGAACATGTGCAGTGAGTGAGTAAATGTTGTTTGTAACACGAGAAAACAAAATCCGAGTCTCCAATCTGGTCCTACCATTTAGACAAAGTAAACGGAGTTTCGGAAATTCGAAAATCGCTAAAAAAAACCCCTCAAAACTTATTATTAATAGAAAGTAAGCTTTAAGAAATATACATGTACGGACATTTTCGGGAGTTTATGGAAAATACCGAAAAAGTTTGGGAGTCTTTGGATAACCGATATTTTCACTAGTGAAAATGTGGAAACAGTTTCAAGTAAAACTCTTGGGTCTGTCTGGACAATAAATATGAACACTTCTACGTTAAGTTATGACACCAAGCACATAACTTGAGTATGCACCATATGAAGCAAAGGTGCACATAAGCTTTTTAAACTGCTCTCTGGGTGAAAAACATTTACACAATGGAATACTCAATCAAACTCAACGCGCTACCTCTTGCTTGCAAGGAATACTCAGATGGGATGATATGGATATATGGATACTCACGAAAAAATTAAATATGAATCGCGAGGAAAAGTAATGTATCAGCTATTATTTTATGCCTGAATGATTTCGCGTGTTCTGATTGGTCAATTTCAGGTCCGTATGTAGCCGTACGGATCACCTTTTCAAAACCAGAATAATTAACAAAGCCAAATAATAAACATCTTATTAGCCTCGTTTGCTCAATGTACGGCAAGTTTTGGGATCCTCGTTTTTTCCTTCCTTGTTTGCAGGGCCCTCGCGCTTCGCGTTTGGGCCATAAAAGGAAGGAAAAAACTGGTCCATAACTTGCAGTACGGACTTCGCACTCGGCTAATAAGAGGTTTTTATTATATAGCTGGCTGATTTCGCGTGCTGTGATTGGCCAATTCCAGATCTAGATCTGTGAGTAGCCGTACGGACCTCTAGCTCTCGATCACCTTTACAAAACTGGAATAATCAACAAAACCATATAATAAACATCTTATTAGCCTCGTTTGCTCGGTCCGTGCGGCAAGTTATAGATCCTCGTTTTTTCCTTCCATATTCTATGGCCCGCGCGCTAAAAGAAGGAAAAAACTCGGTCCATAACTTACCATACGGACCCGGTCGCACTCCGCTAAGAAGAGGTGTGTATTTCTTCTAATGTCAGCTGCTTTGGTTGGTTTTGTCTCTCTTGGTTTGGTACAAAGTTGCTTGAAAGTTACCAATACATGTTTCTCTCACCTGAAAGAACCCCGCCACTGCCGCGGCACCACACTTGTCCCTAGAGGAAAGGAAAAGAACAGGTCATTTAGTCAGCCAATGAACAAACAGCATTCAACCGATGCTTGATAATAATAATAATAAATAATAATAATAATAACAACAATAATAATAATAATAATAATGGTTTATTGTTGAATCCAATAACATTATGGCTCTTACTCTACAATTAATATAAAATTTAAAGTGTACAACACTAAATAAAGTATACCCCCATCCCCCTTTCCTATTATTACAACATTTAAAACATTAAATTTTCTTTCGACTCAATTAAAAGAAAAGAAATGATTAGTTAAAAAGGACTACTGAATACTTACAACTAAAATATCAATCAATTATTACAAGATTTATAAATTCATCGTAACTTGATCATAACTTAAAATCGTAAACTAACATTTAAATAGGCACAATATTATTCAACAGGACACAGTTTGACAAGGCCTTGATCCCGCCCATTATCAGTTAATACTATTAAAGAAATTATACAATGCCAACAGAAATAACCACCAAAAGCACAAGCGGCAATTTGAAGGGAATTCGTAAATTTATGTGTAAGCTCCAACGTTACAAAGATTTGGTTATATGCATATCTACTGAATTGAAGACAGGCAGCATTGTAGCCTCGCCAGTTTAAGGTTCTGTTTTGAAATGCTAACCACCTTCAGCTCAACCAAGGTAACTGACTGGTGCAATTTGTCTTGGCTAGTGGTCAATAATAGCAACTCGAGTGCACACGAGAGTTACTGCAGGCGTACAACACTAATTTTCTGTTACAGCATCGCAACAGCACTGGCAACACCGTCGTCACATCTCTACTGATCACTACCACAGAGACGATAATGAGGCAACGGTAGTACCAACACACTGTGGGCATCTCCCTTCGTGAGTTGGTCTATTACAGTATGTGACTGTAAAGAGGAGCAATTTTCTGATTGAGAAATGGTCCCTTCTTGGCGTGTGTCTATCAAGTTGTGGATGCACGCGGGCAGTTGGGAGAGCACGAGAGAAGCGTTTGAGTGGCACGAGGCGAAGCCGAGCTCTCCAAACTTCCCAAGTGCATCCATAACTCGATAGATGCACAGCTAAAGCATGGACCATTTCTTTTAGAGCATTGCCACTTTAAACAAAAACTGATAAAATACAGAATTTTCTTAAACTATTCTGAGCGTGTTGATTGGTTGAATGCAATCACGCGCTTTGATAGGCGCACGGGTGTGCGTCTATCGAGATTTAGATGCACGCTCGCGCCATACAAAAAGCGCCCGAAAAATTGCCAGCTATGATCTAATTGAAATGTGATACCGCCATATACCTGTGCATGCCAGCCATAACCCCACCAGCCTTGATATCAGCGCCACCCGTATCATACGTCACACCCTGCAGTAGACAAAGTAATGGTGCATATGTTTAGTATTCTGGCCCCAATGAGTGTCTGGTCTCACAGCTAAACGATATTCTGTTCATAGCCAAGAACCAAAAAAAACATCGAACAGCCGTCTCGAAAAGATGTTTCGAGTGCAATCATTAAGTTTGGAGGAGTATGTTTAGCCAAGGGCAGAACATCATTCCGTACATGTACATTGTACATCAGTAAGTGAAAAAAGGTGACTAACTAAAGAGAAGAAAAATCTTTCACGAACCAATTTCATGTTGCCTGCTCTCGCATGCCAAATAAAAACTCTATTAATTTTTGCACAAACTGTCCACTACTTTGTATTTTGTCTTGTCAATTTCCCAAAATGCCTCTGGAATGGGTGCGTTTGAAAATAGACAATTGGCTGATAAAAGGTGGTGCAATGCAAAAATGAATGTAATTCACTATAACATTTGTAGTGTAGTTGACCAAAAGAGGTTACTGTTGTTGTTACTTCAAAATCGATTTACAAATTAGTTTCTTGTCTTAATAGCTGTTTTTTTTCAGCCGAGGGATATCGATCTGGGACGTTAACACCTGAAGATAATTACCCAGAGAAAGCGTATCATGTGACCTGTTTTATCCATGAGATCGCACAAATGTTTGTACTTAAGCTTAAGTGATTGTAACACAGTCCTCAAAATGTCAAAACTGATCAGTTGCTTCATCTTTCTTTTCTGTTCAACTCAGTGAATACCTAACAGCTGTAGTTTGTCGCTCCCAATTGTCATCGTTCATTAAGTAAAAAACCTTAAATTTACGAAAAGATAGTAGGAAGATAAAGTCGAGTCGAATTTGCGGAATTTTATGGCTTCTTGCGAACCCAAAGTCCCAGCAAAAACAAAATGGTGGGCTTAAAATTTGTTTATATAACAAATGGCGGAGGGGGGGGGGGGTAAAGCGTTTTGCTCACCTTGCCAACCAAAAGAAGTGTCTGATCAATTTCGCCAGGGCCAACATACTCCAAGTCAATAACGCGTGCTTGGTGTCGCTTAACCACTAAAAGTTGCAAAGTACAAATATATAGAGATAAGCTAAAAAACCAAACGAACAGTAATATTAAGCACTGAATTTACTGAATTGGTTTTCTCTAATAGTACACATAACATCATGTACAAATTACTTCACAATTAACTTACTCATGTCATTTTATCCAAGTTTGTTAAACCAACTGTTATACGGCTTTTTCAAAAAAGGTTGTCATAGTCAATAGTCGATACTGAAACCGAGATGAACTGTGGGTTCAAGCAGCACTGATAATTTATTACTGTTAGTAATGACTTTGCAAAACAAAGAGTGCAGGTTCTTTATGTGCGCCACAGCCAGACAGTAACAACTTTCGCTGATGAACTATCACTCAATATGACTGTACCCAAAATTCCTTTCAGTTCCAGTGTCGACTATTGAGTATTAACTTTTTTTGAAATAGCTGTATTTAGTACATGCAAACAGGCGATTAAAAAGTTCTCCATTTAGTAAAATCCGACTGTAAAGACTAAAAGTAACTAAAGGTATACGTACTTACCATTTGCACACCGATTGACAGCTGCCAGTAGTGGGTAGTCATTGACTTTTGTCGTCACTTTTACCTATCATTCAGAAGTAATTGTTAAACAGTACACAACCAAACCCGGCATTAAACCGTAGCGTCAACAGGACTGCAAAAACATATCTTCTATGAAAAACTTTCCCATCTTAGCAAGTATTACATAACCACACAACCCTATTCACCTTCACAGATGTGTTCTTGAACAGGCTCTCCACATATTCAGCCACCCTGGGTGCTGCCATTCGTTCAGGATCAGAACCTCCAATGTCCCTGGCTACAAGTCTGTGAGTGATCAAAAAGTAGTTCAAAAACCAATCGTTTTTCTTTAGGAGACATTCGTTTTATAAGCGGTGGAGGACTGGAAAAATTGCTTTGTTCCCAACAAACACTTAATATACCGTACCCCCCTCCCTCGTGATACATACACACACACACACATACACATACATATATGCACAGACACAGACCCACACACACACACATACATACACACATAAATACACACACATACACGCATTCAAGGGCAGACACTGAAGAGTCTCAGCGTGTCACAAAAAATGTTACCTATGGGTGCCAAAAGCAGTGCGGTTTGTTTTTTGTTTTTAGGGTTCAGTTATTTACACTTTTCTGAGAGTTTTTTCTTTTCAAAACTATTTTGGGGACAAAGTTGCAACAACAGGGACTAATATTATCGAGAGTCGTATAAATAAAGCATGTTTCACTGGGAAAATAGAGCGATGGTGATTTTGTAGCGTTGACTAAACAGTCAAATGGGATTTAAGACATCTCGTTGAATATATTAAAAACTAACTTGCCCACCTTAGACGCTTAAAAGGTGGTGCAACAGTTGGAATCTTCCAGTCCCCCTCACCGTTCTAATAAACTGACTGATTCATTTGATCAATTCAGATAGAATTGGGAACTTTTGACTACATAACGAACAAAAAAATGAAAGTTTAGCTTCCAGAGTTCAGAGATTCGCACATAGGAATCAATCAACTCCGTTTGGGTGTATTCGTATAATAAAGCGTGATGATAAACTATTCCTGGAATGAGTCCTATTCCTCATTGTGCTGCAACAAATATAAAGAAAACCATTGCATACAAAGTGTATTTTCAGCACTAATAACACATTCCGAGATTCTCTCTTACAGTCAAGTGGAGAACAAATAGCTTCTGACAAAAGGTTTTGCTGTCGTTTCCAAGTTTTGTCCGTGTCTACTTGTCCTTCTCATATCACGAAAACATAAACTTCCTACATATCCCAAGTCTTCTATTTTGAGCCATTTGTCATTATCCAGCTGACCGCAACATTTTATAAAAATCCAGACATAGGGCATGAACCAATTCCTATCCATATTATTTCAAGCACGATTCTAGCAAAAATTTTTGCTAGTAATAATAGCACATTGACTTGCTCTCCAATTTTCATATTTTGTACAGCCATTATTCCTCAGGATTTTATCGAGAACGGATGCTGCTGTTCCACTTCTTCGGAAGATTTTAACGTTCCAACAGCTTTCTAAGTTTAGAACTTTTCCATAGCTTCCTTATTGTCTCTAATTCCAAATGGACCACTGTCAGCTTTTAGATAAGTATCTTCTTCTTCATCTTCGAAATGCTTTTGATCTTCCAACATGACGCTTAGTATTGATCACTCGTCAGTTAGGAGTTTCCATAAATTGAAAGAGTTTTCTTGTCATAAAGTTTGCATTTTCATCCTCCCCTTGGAATACGGTCGCCGCTGTAGCTTTTGCTTCTGTAATACCAGGTTCTTGAACATTGCCTGACTGTTGTGTTTCCTGAAATCATCACCTTTGCCTTCTTTTTCCTTTCAAGTACCTATACATTCTTTCTCTTTCTCGGATCATTTCAGGCAGACTATTATAGATAGTTTATTTTATAATAAAGATGCCAATTTTTAACTTGTAGACATAACGGTTAATAAACAGTAACTACCTTTAATCATGAACCTAACTCTAACTCCCATTCATTGAAGATAATATCAACAGAAAAGACAAACATTAGACGGTTTGATGGGTGGAACGGTATGTCAACAGTACAATTTATAACCCACCTGCCTGCCTCGACAGCCATAATGTAGCGTACATCTTTTACCTATATTTTAAGAGAAAAAATATGTAAACACTCCTGTAGGTAACGACAAAACTTACCTACAACAACCGTACAAGAACGAAGTTTGCAAGCAGGTTTTGAAAACACGCTGTTATCACCACAACTACTGTACAATGTATGATTACCATCGCCGTTTGTTTACAATTCATTGCTAGTTTAAGTACATGACATGTAGTTATGGGTACGTGTTCATTAAGGTATGTAGTGGAAAACATTGAAGATATTTGACTTGGTTAACAACTGTTTTAGTCCAAAGTACATACATGTACAAACACATTAATTGGAAAGATCAACCAATTGCTTACCTCTTTTCTGTCTTCAATCCACACTCCAAGTTTGTCTACTTTTTGTTTCTGTTCAGGAATTGCTTCACGAATTTCCAGGGGCTGAAAAAATTCAGACAAAGGTTAGGAATTTCAGGGTAACTTAAGGTCTATACTTTAAGCAATGATCAACGATCTCAAAACAATGGTTAATGACCTTTTATCCCTAACCAATAGTGACTTATGACCTTGAAACTGATGTGATCTTGACAAGACACAATCACGGAGTTGTAACCATGCAATTATCAGTTAAAATGTTATGCGCAGTATTTCCCCAGTCTCAACCAGCTGATCTGAGTCCTTGGAATTAGCCAATCAGGAGCGAGGTCTATAAAACCGTATACCATGTCGTTCGAGGCCCTATCCGCGAGACTAGGCGTGGGGAATTAATACAAAGCTTTAAGAGCAGGCTTAATGTCACACAGTTTTGCTGATGACGTCACAGAGTCAAATTAGCTGGAACCTCGTCAATCAACTAATATTTTTCAATCAAATTTTTCATTTTAAAACGTATTGCCCGGGAGCTTCGCAGAAAGCTCGTTGAAAACACGAACGTGGATTCAAAATAAGCTTCATGGTAAAATATACATAGACTATGTAAAACATGACTGACAAAACTCAGTTCATAACATTTACAAAAAATAACAATCGTGGCAGTTCAATGATTATATTTTTATCCCATCACCCACCACATACAGCTCTTGCAAAGCGCCCAGTGCAGCCACTGTCCTAGCCTCCTCAAAGGTGTGACCTGGAGGTACAACCACGACGGGACTCTTGCTTCCTGAACTTACAGCTCTGTAACGTAAATGTACAATCATGTAAATCCATTGATTAACTCAAATATTTATAAAGGAACGGTCTGATTAACAAAGCTACATTTAACTAGTCTAAACAGCCGGGGTCCTATATGGTGTGGGTGACAATTACTGAATGGGACTGTGTTCTCAATTCCAGCCAATTCCTAAAGAAAGCTGCGCTTATATTCGTTTACAATAAGTCAAGAATTAGTCAACTTAATGATCTTTTCTTGCCAGGATGACCTAGTGAGCTAGAACTTGGAATGTTCAGTGGCAGTAAGTCGTACATTACTTAACCATGAAAAACCTAATGTATTGTTGAACTACTTGTGACTAGAAAATGCATATTCAAACCTTCGATACGAACTTCCTCAAACAAAGTTTATCTTGGTTTTGCTTCTTGCTTTTTCCGGTTTCTTTTAAATTTCTTCTTTCTGTTGCACTTTGTTGCTTGTGTCGTATACGCAAACATACGGTAAGATAAAGGGTTTTTTTCAAATGCCGAAATTAATCCGTGTGTGATTGAAACTGCCACCAGTGAGAATCTTTTTGATCAACAACTATTTATTATTTAAATGCCAAATAATTGCATGCAGTAAGCTACAAAATGAAAGGATTTTCAAATAAAAAAAAATTAAAGCTGTTGCTTAACATAACGAAATTTGCTCAGAACTATTGGAAAATACATTTTCATACACATTGCGGTAAACTTACCTAGAGGCAACGGTTTAATCTGTTAAATGTAAGTGTTTAAAAATTACAGTAGATGTGGGGAGCTGTAGGCCCTACAATAATTTGTAGTGCCGGCTTCCTAAATAACTCGTACATGTTTCTTCCTTTTAAGTTTCAACGTTAACTCTGTGTGTGTGTGTGTGTGTGTGTGTGTGTGTGTGTGTCACTGTGTGTGTGTGTGTGTGTGTGCGTGTGTATGTGGGTATGTGTATGTGCGTGCGTGCAAGCTGAGCTATGCAACTAACCTTAATCGACTCTTTATGTGTTTTCTAAGCCCCCTCCGACACTGTACATAATTTGTATACCCTTTTCAAAACATGACTATTGACAAACCTTTTAAGTCCTCTCATAGCAGCATCATAGTAGCGGCGCACGTCATCATAGTCCCTATTCACTGGACCCGTTGGAGCATACACCTGAGACCAAATTACAACATTATTACGCAAACAGTTTGCAAAACTACAACACAACACATTTAATTATCATCTACACTACATCATTGCTTTATTTTAAGAAATTAACGATCTTTTTTCTTAATTGGCATAGTTTAAATACACGTGATTTTAATTAACGCGAGTGAAGGGAGAAATTGCTTGAAAATGAAGAAAATTAACGCGAATGAGTTTAAATTTTAAAAATTAAGGAGACTAACGCTATTTATAAATGGTAAGATAGGAAACAATTTTCATCCTTGAACTGATTGTGTAACAATATGGAAGCGCAAACAATGGCCTGGAATGCAAAAGAACTTACAACTATGACAGTTTTTGATACAGTTCAAAAACCGAAAACACATGTAATGTTTGGTAAGTCTTGTGAAATAAATGAACAATGAAGAAAAGTATCTAACAAAACATACTACCATCTTAATAATTTCAATACTAAATATTAAAGGCCGGACCTAGAACATTTTAACTAAGTGAAGCGTCGCAGTGTCGATTTCATCCCGAAAAACGTCATTAAGACGTTTTGGTATGGGGGGGGGGGGGGGTGTTGGCGTTATGAAGTTTCTACAAGCAAACCTTTTTGTAAGTATTGATAACTAGTTCTACATCACACACAGAAAACAAAAAAACCGGTAAATATCGCGCAAGTCCTCATTTTAAACTTACTTCTTCTTTTTGATGATCCGAAAATCGACGACGTGTAGCTTAAAGCAGTACAGTTTATCGATTAACACGTTAGTAACTGGCAAAGATCGTACATTTTGTAATAACCTTTTGATATAGTTGTTTTATTTTTACTGTTTTAGGCTTGCTGCATATAGGGCAGTCATGACCGATCGCAAACTGAATTCTTCGCATACGAAGACGTGTTTATCTGTTTTTAAAAAGTGACAGATACCCCATTAGCACATGAAATAGCGTGCAATCAGAATAAATTGATTCCAAAGCTAGACAGGTAGCAATGAACGTACATTTAATCATAAACTCGCATTGCTGAGGATTACTGAACTGTTAGTGGATGAAAATTTATACATTTCAATATGTGTGATGAACCATTCGGCATTCATCAGATTTCAAAAGAGAGTACACATACTGTTGATTGAATTCTTCGGAAATAAGGACATCGCCGATTACATGTAAAGCCAATGTGAATTATGTTTAGTATTGCTTCCTGCCTTGTAGATAATTAAGCGTGACGTTTCTCATAAGCGGTGGGGAAGGGTCTTCAGAGAAACGTCACAATGAAGTTTCTCGCAGTACTTAGAAATCGATACATGACGCTTTCCTAAAGTGCAGTATTACCAGTTTGTTGCAATTTCTGTCAAAACTATTTTCGCTTAAAATAATGCATAAATTTAAAAATGCCGTCCAAGTTACATGTACACGACTTAAATTAACGAGAGATTTAGGATTCCACGTTAAGTTATGGTTGTGGTGCTATCTACATGTACAGGGTTCAAAATAAGGTTAAAAATATGCTATTTTTGCCAACCAATTTCAATCATTAACATTAATGTATAACATTGATTGCTATACACGGGTGGGTTTCAGCCATTTAGAACATTGTATTCATGAATAACTTGTTTTTTTTAAAAAAATGGGAGAGTGTTGAGTAAACAAGACTCAACCCCAGCTCCCTAATACATGAGAATAAAGTGCCATTCAGAAGCAAAATAATTTTGTTGTTCAAGCACAACTGACTTTCAGAAAGTACCGTATTTTTTGGACTATAACCCACACTGCAGACCTAGTAACCCGTACCCCCGTGTTTTTATCACAAAAAGAAACAAAAGTTGTCAGATTACTCGTACTGCGGTATAACCCGCACCCCCATTCATTCATTTCTACCACGAATATCGTCACATTGAATTGTCAAAACATCATAAAACAGAACAAGTCAAATACGTGCAAGATGTTGGCAGCATTTAAATTTATTTGTTTCTCAGATAGTAAGGCCAAATTAAATGGCACCGGTAGGCAGCAACAACTTGGATGCTAACTGGATTTCTAGTAAGCAAAGTTTAGGTACTGTACAATCAAAGAGCACAATTTTGTTGGAAACCAATGCTACAACTGTACAAGTTTTACACTTCAAAGTCTAACAGATAGCCCGCACCGGTGAATTACCCGTACGCTCTGTGATACGAGGTAAAATGAACAGATAACCCGCGGGTTATAGCCCGGAAAATGCGGTATGGATGGCGTCATGTAAGTAAAAGGGCAAAATGTAAAATCTGGCAAAAGACGTCATAATTTTTTATTTTTGACTTTCCGCACTTTTTAATTTCCGAACCGAATATACTGAATAAACTTAAAAATATACATGTACACAACGTTGACAACAACTTGCACTTAACAAGTGCCACCTCCACCACTCTCATTCTCGAGTTCACATTATTTTCCCTAAATCCTATGTTTTTGGCTGTGTTGGCCTTCTGCACAAAAACAAGAAAATTCTAAAAACATCGATCTGGGGAAAATGACATCATTATGACATTATCATGACGTCATATTGGCGTGTATCCTATTCAAACTAATTAGGTAGTAAAGTTCTACGTAACCTCCAAGTTTCATGACAATAGCGTCAATGATTTCGGATTTATGGAGAGGGGCTTTTGAACCCCCCAAAAGCCCATGGGGAATAGGGTTAAGTTAAATTATTATGTTGGAAAAAATAACACTTACAGTACAAAAGTACTGAAACTGCCGGCTATCACAAGCAGCCAGCAGCTATTTTGAACCCTGTAGCATGGCAACATCCTTCTTAATAAAGAAAAGTTAGTGATAAGCAATGCAGTTATATGTAATTAATGTGAGGAAATCTCTTAAAACTTTGACTGATTACAGTATCTGGCATACAATTTCCTGCGAATTGCAAAAATAATCTATAAAAATTATTTCATGTGAGAATGATGAATAAGCCAGTAAATGTAAAATAAATGTTACTTTTCAACATACAGTATCTAAATAATAACAACAATGTCAATGGTAATAACGATAAAACTAAAAACAATAATAATATTAAAACCACATGTACAAGTCATGTAATAATACATTGGAGGATTCACGAAAGTTAGAAGCTTACCACAGACTTAGGCAAAGTAGAGTCCAGGGGAAACAGCAATGTCTCTTTACCAACTGCCTGGTCAATCTGTGTTGTCATTAAATAAACATGTAACATTCATTGTGAACTACTTTAGTACACATTAGATGTAAAGTATAAAGTATATACAGCTATTTCAAAAAAGGTTGTCATAGTCAATAGTTGATACTGGAACCGAAAGGAACTTTGGGTACACTCATAACGAGTGATATTGCGCCAGCGAAGGTTGTTACTGCATTGCCGTGGCATTATATGATAAACCTGTATTCCATGTTTTGCAAAGTCAATGCTAATGTTCAGTAATGATTATTTGTGCTGCTTGGACCCCACAATTCCTTTTGGTTCCAGTATTGGACTATTGACTATGACAACCTTTTATGAAATAGCTGTATACACATATATGTACATGTGCAAGGAAAGAAGAGAAAGGAGGATGAGAAGGGGGGAAGTGTTTGGAGCTGCAGTTTTCCTATCTCCAGACTACCTCATGTACAAGGTACTGCAGGTAAAAGGAAATAATTTTTCTTAGTCAAAGGCATATGTATTTAATATGTATCTTAAACAGTTGTAAGAACACAACAGATTTTAATCGTGATAGAGAACATGTGAGACTTAAAATGGAATTAAGAATGACTTATCGTTTGATGCCACTGGTGGTAGACTTAATGTACATGGGTGAAGGACTTTGGCGAAAGTCTAGGACATGGACTGAAGTGATGCATAAAGATGGACAAACGTTTTGTCTTGATCTATTTTCTCCTTGCTTCATAAAATTGGGAGACAGTATAGTTTGATTTTGGTTTTTTTTGTGTGATGCAAGTTACCTTGTATAAAAACAAAAATTCTGTGTTTAATGCTTGTCTCGATTTTAGAGGTATGCAGCTGCTTTGTGTGGTTTTACAGAAAAAATGTTGTGGTGATCACCTGTTGGTGCTAAGTTCTAAGGCAGTCAACAAAGGTCAGTCTTAATCGGTTCAATTTTAGTAAACTTTTTTTTTCATTTTAAGAAAACAGTCATAACAAGATCTCAATTTTATTTTTGTTTTATTTCTGCAAATATTGCGTCGGTGGTGTTGTATACCAATCAATAAAAAAGGTGGCCTAGTGCATTTATTACAGTATACTTGACTAACAAAACTGGAATGTGTAAAGGAAAAAATTTTAGATGTCTTTAGCGGCTCTTGTTTCGCTTTTAGCTTCCGGTTTTTATTTTTTAATGAACAAAGACTCCAAGAAGGCAGAGTTCAGTAAAGTCATAGTTGACTGCAACAGCTGAAGTGTTGTATTGCACTGTTTGCTGGATGTGACGGTTTAGCTTGGCCACACATGCTTTGTTTTCAATAGCAATGACATTCAAATTTAGGAGGGCCAGTTGGAATTTAAATGCTTCACAAAAGCTCTGGTGATGATGAATGGCCGAATTCACTTTAGTGCCATGCGAATCAAGCCATAATTGAAAACATCTGACGGTCTTTCCAATGTAATCATGTCCACACCCTGGGCAGGTAAACTTAGAGATGACATGTGACATTTGCCCAACTAGGACTAGATCTTTGTTTGAAACAATAAAGATGACACTGTTTCTTTATTTAGTAGAGGATCTTGAAGTGGACATTTGTGTTTAGGTACATACATATACATGTAGTCTTTTACAGATCTAATAGCTTCACCATCTTGGCCAGCATATAGAAGTCGCAACCAGATTAGCTTAGCATAGATTTTTTGTTTTTCTTTGCCAAATTAATTATTTTGTTTCCTGTTGTACTGTATGTTAAACATTTTCAACTACAATTAGTCATCTTCAGAATAACCATCAACTTTGGCTTTTTTGCATATTAAGTGATGCCAATTCTTTTAGGGAATAGCTACTGTTTTAGTTTGTGGGGCTCTGGAACTAAACAAACAAGTGAAGTCCTATGAACTGTAAATCTACAGCAAAACAGCCAAACCCTTTCGAAACAAAGCACTTATTAATAAGCTTTTGATTTTTAACTAGTGTTAACTCTGAAAATGACTGGTTTAAGTCAAGAACATTTAGTTTGAACATTTTAAACACTCAAAGAAACCTTTTTATCATTTTTAATAACAAGCAAATGTACACAGTAACTGTACATGCATGGTTTGAGACAAGGTCTCACTTCATTGCAAAGATATTTTGCTATAAAACTTACTGTGTACGATCAAACATGGACATGAATGCATGGAACAAAATGCTTGCACATTTAAGTAACTATGCAAAAACTATTTTTACAAGAGACAGTACAACAGATTGAACCACACATATGGTCACACAGATGAGCACACAATGTTGCATACAGTCGCACAAAAGCTGCCATGCAGAATGGCCTTATAGTGATAACCCCCTTTTGAAAATTAAACAAATATATTATTTAATCAATAACAGAATTTTAGAAGTAAACATTCAATCTGTAACTTTGGCCATCTTGAAAACATACTAAATTCAAATTAATCACTGTAATTGTTAACCATTTTTAAACCAACTCATTTTGACAAACTCCTGAACAGAAAACTACTTACTCCAGCAAGTTTGTTGATTGGTTCTTTCAGGAAGTCTAATTTGTCATTCTGCCAGTCCAAGTTCTCACAAACAAGCACAGCACTGTCCCAATTTCCTGAGGCTTGAAGGTCAAACACAGACTCAACTGGGCAAGGAAGCCTAGAAACACAAAAACCAAATGGTTTTTAAATTGAACAACTCACAAACTAAGGGTTTACTACAAACTAAAATAGTTTCAACTAAATAATACATGTACACATGTAGTTACATGAACAAAATATAAAATACATGGTAATATTTTACAATTTAGTATTTAAATCATGAGAGGAGGTTATAAAGATCGACTTACTTGAGTACACTAGATTTGATTCCTATGGATAATATACAATATTTTACAGCATATACATGATAAATTGTACACCTGTAAACCACAACTTAAGTACTTTAAGTATGTATTGTATTGTACTTACAGTAAGTATTAAGACAATTTGTTTTTCAAATTTATCTAACTAAAACATGTAAACTACTCCTGAACCGAAGTTGTAGAAAACTTGAGAATTGGAAATAAAAACCCTTAGAATTGCCTTGTGGACTTCTAACTTGTACTTCCTCGTGTTTCATGGTTAAAGGTCCTTGTGAGTATGAACATTTATAAAAGATTGATAACTTCAATCTGTGAAGCAGTCTCTTAGTTTACACAAAGAGTTGGAAAAATTCCAACTCACTGGAAATCTGAAGTTCCAAGCAGCTGGAAATGAAGTGAGGCCAATGCTGTTAATCTCCACTGCACAAAGCGAATTGCTTTTGGTTTGGAAGGCAATGTTGAATACATTCAGAAAAAAACTCCAAAACCGTGGCTGTCAGCACTAGAAAACTCAATAACTGAGACCATCAACTTGATCTTGACTCCAGTTTGGGAGGAGCC
Organism: Umimayanthus nakama; assembly: GCA_027574985.1. NCBI lineage: Eukaryota > Metazoa > Cnidaria > Anthozoa > Zoantharia > Parazoanthidae > Umimayanthus > Umimayanthus nakama. The sequence goes on along the minus strand of JAOBRG010055895.1, from coordinate 6,299 downwards.
AAGTTTTCCACCTTTCATGTGAATTCATAAATTTTGCAAATTAATTTTTGAAGGTTTATAAGGAACTTACTAAATGGAGAACAAATTTTCAGTTGGAAAAAATTGTGGCTACTGACAATGTTCAGAGGAACAAAAAACTTGTTGAACCTCTAAAATCTACAGCCATCAGTGATTGACATTCACAAGAGAATTTTGAACAAACAAATTGGGCCATTTTGATATTCCTTTGCCCTATGGGAATCACCTAGTAAGTAACAAAACCCGTAACAAAGTGGCATTTTTTCCGTTCCCTAACGAAGGTTTGAAAGTTCTAAAAATATTTAGAACAAAAAATAATTGTTAGTATTACTTTTGGCCTTATTTTAACAAAATTCTGCATGTATTAATTTAATTACCATTTGTTGATCAAAAATTGCTGCATGTACAGAATGTTTGCCTAAAATTATAATTATAATAAATTTATATTATGTACAGAATAGTTTGATTGGATTTGTTGTGAGTTTTTATATTTTAATTACTACAAACCACCGTTTACCGAGTTTTAGAATATTTAATTAATCTAAGACAGAACTCACTGAAAATGTGTAAGTCCAAGAAAAAACACGTCTGTTAAATAGAAAATGTTAATTCAAAAGTTCTGTATGAAGCAGATGATTGAAATTTCAAGCAACAACCTACAAAAACTTGATAATTATGTAAATGTATAAGGCTTGAGATGGATTATCTTGTAGGATTTCAAAAGTTTAAAAATAGCAATAGTGTACTAATAACTTTAATAATAATATTAACAATAATAACAACAATAATAATGGTATACAATTTATATTGCACATACATGTACACACCTTTAAGTCTGTAGCATTTCACATTACTTTTGAAAAACTAATAGCATTATTATATATATAATTTTAATTGAATTCAAAATAAAAACTTCTTTGGAAGATAGACTATTTATAAATAAATGTTTAAGTTGTATGCACCCCAAGTGACCCGTGCCAGGCAGGTCGGGCTTGCATTTGAACGTTTTTAAAAACCTGCTGACCTGCCGCAACTGAGTTAACCTTTTTTATGTTAAAGCTCTGCTTTCTTGATAATATCAGGCATTTCCTAAAAATATTTACATGTATCTTAGTTTTCATGCCGTGTTCCTTACAAATAACAAATAAATGACTCATAAAACATGTTGAAAAACTATGTGATTTGTAAATAGAATGTTTTCCAATGTAAATATCATGTTTAAACTGAGAAATCATCCTTTAACTGTGGCTGATAAGCAAGGAATTTGTCTCAAATTGCATAAAATGGCCCTTTCTAAAGAGAACCTAATCTTCAAGTACATGCATTTCTGAAAGGGGCATGCCCCTCGAGACTTGCACCTTTGGCACTCGTACAAACATACGTGACCAGCACTTGGTGTTCTCAAACTTGGGGTCTATGAAGTTGAAATAGTTTCGGCAAACATGTTGGTGTATCAAGAGTATAGTGCAACTCCAAAGCTGTTGCCACAGACAATATGTACTTGAAACAAATAAAATGAAAACCAACAGGTTATTTGGTTATAACGTATCTGATATTTGCCTCAAATAACACAAAATATAATTATATTATTTACAAAAGACGAATTGAATATATATCATAACGTGTAGTGCAACTTTATACCCCTTACAACATCAAATTTCAACATCACCCAGATTATTAACCACATGTAATCCCTTTGGAAAATTTGAAACACGCTGCAATAACATGAAATTTTATTAATTGATTGCAAAAAAATGGAAAAAGGCTGTTCAAAGCACAACACTACACATACAAACATGTACTTACTTTGAATTCATCACTGTGATCACAGAGAACAGTTCCAATGGAAAAGCAGTTGAAATTCAGAGCATTCAAATAACTAACAAACTTAGCCAGTTTTAGTTTTGCCACTCAACAGACAAAAACAAAGCACAGGGGTCTGAGATCTTGAGCAAAAATTAATACAGCCACATATATTTAAAATGGATGAAATTAAAACTGACTCTTTAACAGTAGATTTAAGAATACTATAATTATACATGTATGCAGACTTCAGGTCTGAGCCAAATAACTGTTGGCATGGTTTCACAGTGAATGATGCCAAGAATGCTACAGACTGTAATTAAAAGAAAAATTGTATTTAATTAGATGATGTAGTTGTTTTCAATCTGTATTCTTGCTAGGCCGAGATAATAAAATTATGAATTAAGGGTTATATTATACAGTATTTGCTCCACTTAATTAAAATTAAAAGTTCTCAGCCTTATAGCACATAGATATCAAAAACGATTACCTACTGTACAAAAGTAAAGCATAAATAATAACTTTATACATAATGATTAGAAACATGCTCATGCATTTGAATAAGCCATTACTCATGTACAGTGTAATAAATATAGTTTGTTTTACGACTGTAGATCAAACAATTGCATATACATTATAATTATAGTTACTACAACCAATGAACTGTAAGTTAATCCCAAAATGTTTGAATCAAGACCTAGAATATTGATCAGAACTGAATTAATACATCTACATTGTAGATTAAGATGCATGTCTTGAAAAACAACCAAGCAGGAGATCTGCATAATGATTTATTTGCATGTAACTATAATGACTAACTTCTATTAAATTGTTATTTACAAAAAAGCTTTTAATAAAATTATTTCTTGGCTCTAACTTATCAGGAGCTTGACATAGAAGTATCAGCATGATCACAACATTTTTACAAGATTTTAAAGCCTAATAAATATTTTATTCAAATTCTGAGTCCTGGTTAAGGTTACATAATATGAAAAAAGCTTTAATTTTCTGTTTTTTACTATTTTTGATTTCTGAATTCTATCATAAAAGTGCTATCTTTTGGTGAAAACTGCATCTCCATTGCTTTAAAACCAATGGAGATATGAACCAAAACATTCTTTTATCCTTTCATCCTTCGCGGGAAATGTATTTGCTTTCATGTCAAAGCTTTCACGGTTGGGTGTGTAGACGTGACCTCCGTAACTGCACGCGACAATAGATGCCAAACCATTTTTATCGTCTCCAATTACAACAAAGCACATGATTGGTTCAAGCTAATTAGATTTCATGTATTCAGGAAGTGGGTGGGTCAGGAATGTAAACACTGTCACATTTGCCGCCAAATCTTTAAATGCAGTTTTCTCTAACAACAAAAATTGGTTACATCGTCACATTCAAAGCACTAAAGCTCGGTCTGGTTTTAATCAATCTTTCTGGAATTTTCACAGCTTATCAATGACAGCCTGACAATCAAAAGTGTGTGTGGTAAAATTTTGCTTTTTTCTGTTTTTCGGAGTTACGATCGGTATTATAGATCTTTCACACATAAATACACAACAAAATTTAATCAAAAAAAGACAAAAAACCCATATCGACCGCACACACTTTGATGGTTCAGTTATTCGGGAATCCAAATAAACAAAATTTAAGGATGAATAGCAAAACATGTCAAAGCATTAGCGCGCCGAGCGAAAACAACAGTTTTGCCTTTTGGAACCAAAAACAAAAGTCGCTTATTAAATAAATAAATCATTATTTTTGCACACAATTTCTAAGACTACATTTATTGGGTTATATTTGCACCAGAAATAAATGGGATAGCGTTAATACGAAGCACGCAATTGAGATTTTCCTGAAGTATATGTCAAAGGTGTTCTGTAACCTTAAGCGTACGTAGTTCCATAAAACTAAAAAATGGTACTAAAAATAAAAACGAAATGAATTGACGATTAGTTAATCTTCAATTTAGTTTGTTTTTATCTGATATCAACTTTAGAAAGTATACTATACATTCATATACTGGTATATACATGTGTGTATTAAATTAACTAAATTTTGTTTTTTTCACTTCAATAACCAAACAACTAAAACAAACTGATGTTTGGTATTTAATAGTTGATAATTGTGATGAAAACACTCTGTCTATAGATCTATATTTATAATACATGTACAATCTTTATCTTTATTATTTAAACGTAACAAAAGCTATACTTTTCAGGAAGATCCAAATTAGCTAAAATGCTGTAAAATGTAAACAAAACCAAATACAAAAGTTAACATTATTTTACAATGTCAAAATTAAATACAAACTGAACCAAATAGAAAAGGTTGTTTACAGTACCTTCTCCCTCCCACCAAAATGTTATTTCAACCCTAAACCCTAAACCCTTTGATCCTTTAAACTGTGTTACGTACAAGCTCATGAAATGCTTTACCCCAGCCAATAAGATCTGCCGAAACCTTCCTTTCTTTTAAACAGCAACAACAACATTTCATTCACCTCAGTTTTTGCATTCGACTTAAACTAAGAAAGAAAAAAGATATTATCTAAATAGATAGGTGCTGGTTGCCTGGAATAACCATAGGGGCTATATGAGCCAGGCAATCAGAACTCTATTTTGATTGAATGTGTTTTGATCGGTTATATGAGGGGAATAGCAGAGACAAAGCAAATAGAGAAGGAAAAATGATTTAAGCGGAAAAGAGAGCTGCAAATATGGTTTAAACAAGAAGAAAAGTGCAGTCATATCTAGAAAACCAAAATTTCACATTGCATATTTGAGTCGAAACATTAGTGATTTACAGTTAATACTAAACATAATTATATATAATTACTGTAAGAGATAGTAATGAAGAATATAAAAGTTTGTTTGGCTGCTTGACTTAAGGTTACCATTCACCTTGAGCGGTGTTTTTAGTTTTCCGTATGTAACTCCATTAATATGCATCGGACACCCACAAACCTATATATCAATGGAAAGCTTATAAAATGATCTGAGTGATGGTGAAAATATTTTTTAAAAATTTTAGTTTGAAAACGAATGCGAGCATCACAACTCAAACTGTTTATTCAATTTCAAGACGTCAATGCACCTGTCAGTTTCAATTTCAACCATTTTTAGTTTGTTTGTGAGATTTAGCACAATTTTTACTCTAATTCCAACTTGGCGATTTTTGATTGAAGTCGTATTTAATTTTCTGCAGGCTTTTGAAGAAAAATCCCCATTTGCAGCATACAGTACTGCACTGTTTGAGTCATAAAAAATAATTGGAGCAGAATTTCAAAATTCGCCAGGACAGTTTTCGTCTTCATCTACTATTTTATCTACTTGCCAAATTTGACATCATGACACTAAAAATTGAGGGAGCGTTGATCCTTTACATATTTGTAGTTTGAGCTAAAACATGTCTCGAGAAATTCATACTAAAGTAAACCGCGCGTCATACAATTTTACTTCTGGTAAAAACTTTCGTTCATCATATCTTGCAAAATACTAAACGTATTGAGAAACAGTTTTTTTGACTAGAAGTTCATTTCATGTATATTTATAATCTGCGAAAAATCTCAATTTTGAAGTTTTGATCCGTTCCAACATGAATGATAACCTTAGTAATTAAGAGTTAAGTTTTCTTTTTTTCTAAAGCTCTTGTATCCAATAATTATTTGATGAACACTGTAAGATCACATTTTTCCATTAACAATCTAGTATACATACACCTGGCCTAGTTTTTGTAGCAGATGCAACAATTGTGTACAGTATCACTTCAACAGAAATTGTCTGTCCATTGTTGTTTTTAGCTGTATAACTTTCAAACTGATGTTTTAACTCAGTGACAATTACTTTTTCAACTAGAAGTACAGTAATCACAGATCAGGAGAATGCGTTTGACCTCTTCGGAAAAATTGAGAATTTAGCTTTTTGGGAATAGAACCTAGAAGCTAGATTTTTTCACTAGAAAACTGGACCAGAAGTACTTGGGTGCAGCACTTGGTGTATCAGTCTGCCTTCATGTTATTCACACGTCAACAATAGCATAAGCAATAAGGGTAACACTAACAGCATTGAAATTCATTAGATAAGTGAACAACTTTGCACCGCTATCGTAATAAGACATAAAGTACTAATATTTTGATAACCTATAACCTGAAGCTCTATCTGTGTTTCCGTTACGGTTTTTCTATGGTTTACACGGTTTCTTAAAAAACATTTTGGGTTTTCATTTCCGCTCAGACCACCCATCTGTCTATATGCCACTATATATACTAGTAATGGTTGTAACTTCTTTGCATACCATATTTTGCCGTGTATAAGTCGACCTTTTAACACAAAAAATTCACGTCTAAAAATCGCACCTGACTTATACACGGAAAAAAAAAAAAAGTTTTTTGTTTTTTTTCTATATATATAATAGTAATTTAGTTAAACATCTTATAATGAGTTAGCACAGGCTTGACAAAGGTTGTAAAACCGAAACCG
>JAOBRG010055784.1:0-11688 GCA_027574985.1 Umimayanthus nakama | reverse complement strand
CTTCTTCTTCTTCTTCTTCTTCTTCTTCTCCTTGGTTTTCTTTTTCATCATCATCATCGTCGTCATCTCCTTCTTCAAGCGTGTTCGTGTGCCGCAAATTACCATCTTAATTTTCCACGACTAGCTCCCACCTGGCCTTTTAGCTCAATTGGTAGAGCAACGGTGATCTGTTCCAGAAATCGTTGGTTCGAATTCCACCGGGGTCAGATATTTTTCTCTTTTTCCTTGTTGAACCCTTTTTGATACAGCGCTTCAACTTGCCACATCTAAACCTCTATATTCGTTTTATCATCAGTTTGCGAGGGAAAGATGGACCTAACTATAGTACTTGATGCTTCGGATGCCGCTTCAAACTCAGGGTTCCAAAAAGTCAAAACCTTTGCCAGACAACTAGTAGATTCGTTCCAGGTTGGCGCCAATGGAGCCCACGTGGGTGTTGTGTCATATGGTTCATCTCCATCCGTCGATCTCCGACTCAACACCTACACGGGCGGAGCGCTGACCACGCAGAAGGTGTCCGACGAAATTGACAAACTAAAGTTCAAAGGTGGAAGTGGGAGCATCTCAGGTGCTTTGGAGGCCGCTGCAAATGACATATTCACGGAAGCCAACGGCATGAGGGGACACTCAGTTAACAAGGTACAGCTTTATCCATGCTAAGCCAATTGTACTACACACAGCTATCTCATTTGGTCTGTGTCCGTGCTTTACTGCGAACTTTGTCTTATGCTGTTTCGATTTTAGAGTATTTTTAAAAAGTATTGTCTGTCTAAACCGGAAAGAAATTCGAAAAGTGTTGTTCGAGCATGTTACCCTTGTGTAATATCTACAAGCATTTTTCTTCTTCTCTTTATATTATTTTATAAATGAAATAAAAAAAAAGTTGGTATCCTACCTCAAAACTAATTAAACTAATTTCGAATAATCTGTGTTGTTAATGAAAGAAAATTCTTGCGTCTACAGTCTCTGGTCATCATCTCGGATGGGCGATTTGACGATTCGGCCGCTGCTATATTAGCATCCTCGAAATTGAAAGAGAAGTTTGTCGACGTTTATGCTGTTCCCGTTGGAGCCAATCCCGACATAGATACTTTGAAAAAACTCGTATCTCGGGAGGTAGAAAACAATGTATTCATAACATCCTCATACAACGCACTTGAGCCTCATCTAAGAAGTCTCACTAAAACAGTCTGCGAAGGAGGTAGGGGACGTTTTTCTTAAGTAAAGAGGTTTGGTAAGCCGAAAGCGCTTTAGTTTTCTTATAGAATGCTAAACCTGAAATCAATTATCAATGAATAATCGTTTTAATGTCTTTCAATAGCTTTTTCAACATTGTCCACAATTTAAAACAAAAAGCGCCAATCATTTCTACTTTTCAATACAAGCACAAAAGATGATTATTTAAAACATTCTCTTCAACGATACACGAAGTGGGGGAGTTCCACCGGTAACATTTCTAACAAACTTTGCAAACTTTGAACCTATTCTAAGCTGACCCTCAATGAACTATTCGCATTTCATATTTCCACCATAGTCAAGGGAGGTTACCAAATCAACGTACGCTTTCACAAAGTGTTGAATAGCTTTTGTGATTTATCTAAGTCAGAAAACAAATTTTCTGTTATATCTTTGGGGTATTTTTACAGAGAGGGGTACATGTACGTAGAAGAATACTGTTTACGCGCTTGTGAAAATGTAGTTAATTTATGAAAGACTCCTTGAAAAAGATTTTTTTAGAGTTCATTATACTCTTTTTTTAAAAGAACCTTTTTATAAGAACATGAGGCTGCAAATCGCCAAAAGTTTAAGAACATAAAAAAACATGCTGAGTCTGAGAAAAGGCGAAGAATTTTTATTTTTAATGATAACCTACTGCAGATAATTCATACAGTGTTATTAAAAAATTTGCTTCTCGGTGGGCTTCTTGACTATAGTTTGCAGAAAACAATTTCGTATCACGTGTTTTTTCATTTACCAATTCGCAGCTCTTACAGGATTATCTCTTGAAGACAAACTGGCAAAAAAGTCAGTGCAGTTTCATCTTACAAACAACACAAAGTATGACAATTATTTGAAATTAGTCATTGAACAAAATTAAGGAAATTTTAAAAACACGTTTAAGAACATTTGAGGCTGATATCCCCAAAAATGTTTAAAAACGTTATGCCTCAGTCGAAAAATTCGACGTTCTTATAAAAAAAGAGTGTATTGGAATATTTCATAGCTATTTTGTATAAATATTAAACCTACGAATTCTTCTAAACAAGAAAATATATTAGCTCCTTTGTTTGAAAACAAGTAGCAAAACCAATGAAAGAATCTTTAAAATTTTTTGTGCTTTTAACACAATTTTGCTGCAGGGCAAAAACTTGATTGTATGCGTTTTTTAATTTTAGTTTCTTCTGTTCTCTAGTTTAGATGACAGCTCACCTTATGTTAAACTCCAAAGATCTCACAAGATGAGTAGTGTTTTAAAGCTGATGCACTGACACATTATTTTTTGTCATGTATTTTGTTACAGCCGCCAAACTGATAGAAGTAAGTATTCACTTGTTTGTCTTCTGCACGTAAAGAAGTTTGAGCACCACATCCCAAAATTTTTACGTAACTAATATAACCTTACTAGTCTACGAGTTTTATCTTTCTTCTAGTTTCGTTTTCCCAAATCCAGTGGAAGATTTTTTTTGGCTAAGATTGTCTTCAATAACTTTGCAAGTTTTGATAAAGTCGAGACAGGTTTATATTTTGCAGTTATAAGTTGAAGGTAACCACTTTAATTACATAAGTAAGAAATATATGTACTAACATCGACAGAACACATGTTTACTTTACGGAGATTTGAGTACTAATGTATCACTTTTTTCTTTCTTAACAGACTATTTCTTCTACGAAGTGTTACAGTTCGACTACGTCTTTTTGTGTATCTTGGGTATTCTTCTAACAAGTCTTGCAATGAGATATTCTTTGCATGACTTGCTTGGGTCGTTAATAAGAAACCGTTCAATTTTGGAAGATAAACGAAAAAATTGGACGTAACCAGAATGATTGATGGTTTTCCACTAAGAAACCACCTACCATTCTTGAGAGTTCTGCTTGCTTAGTTTGTCATCCATCTCAAGATCTTTGAAGATGGATGTTCAAACAATACATAGTTATTTACGTATCAGTAAGTCATACCACATCATTTTCTCAATATAATCACCTCATAACATCTTTGCATATTCTTCAGTACCACTAGTGACTCTCAATAGTCATACGTGTTGTTAAAATGTTATAACGTGATCTTAACTAGCGCATGCTATTGTTTCGAATCGATTTTAGGTCGTTGGACCTGACGGACCGGATGGAGCAAAAGGCGCAATTGTAAGTAAAATAATGACGATCGGCAAAAGAAAAGTTTTGTGAATTGCCTGACGAACAAGGTTGCTATAAAACGTTTTTTTTGGTGTTAAACCTATCTAGCCTTTGGGGGGGGGGGGGGATTCCTCGCTTCAATTGTATTCCTTAAAGTAATTTTAAAACGGTTGGACTTTAAAGAAAACATTTCACGTATTTTCACAATGGGAAATCTTATGATAGTAGTAAAAGAAAACCGATTTTGCTCTGATGTTATTGAAATTACCTCAAAAAATGAATCCGAAGTCGTTATAATTACGTCATGACATGTTTGGAAAGATCTTACACTATTTAAAAACTGAGCAAAGTTTCGTTTGCTTGCGCGTGTGGAGGGGGGGGGATGGGAGGGGGGATGGGTTAAATCCTCCCCTCCCTAGGTTGTGAGTGCTCAAAAATGGTCGAGGCAGGATAAGGTAAAAGCTGCTCAAAATTTGAAGGGGGCAACAACTCATATTTTAGTCGAGATTAGGGTAATATAGGCTACTATAGCGTAATAAACACTGTTTTTGCTATAATTCAACACTTTTTGATTTATTCAATTACATATCAACAGATTCACTCGTCTCACATTCTCTTAATGGGTAGTACCCAATATTTCTCAATTGAGAACGCGGGTCAGACCTGAGTGAAATTGGTCGTGCGAGTCTTCTGAGGCAGTTTTTCAGCTTGAAATAACTTTTTTTATTCGCAGTCTAAAATGTAAACTAAAGCATGGACAGAGAGCTGATTATGTAATTTTTTAATCAAAAAAAGGCTCGTTTCCCTTCCTTTCAGTCACGCAGACTCAGTATCAGTCTCTCTCTTCTATTTTTCTTTATTTTTTACAGGAAATTTATTGTTGCTTCGCAGAGACTCGAACTGGCATCGAAGTGGCATTACATAGCATACTAAGCTTATATCCTACCAACTAGGTTAGCAAGCTAGCTGCTTGAAAGCTCAACAACAAATTGAGAATGTCATTTCTTCTTAATTCAGCTAATTAATATGGATTATATTATTAAAACAAAGCCCTCAGATAACTCGTATGACTAATTCCACTCAGGTTTGACTCGCGTTCTCAATTGAGAAATATATTGGGTACTACCCACTGAGAGAATGTGAGACGGGTGACAGATTATAAGGTAATTGCGCTCAAACTTCAAAACCAGTTGTTGCCTCTCCTTAATAGATTGACCTCTGCCAACTTGCAACAGCCAATAGAAAAATGGTTTTGCCAGACTGCAAATTCTGTCTTTAATGTGCTTGTTGGTTTGAAAAAATCTCGTTAACGTTTAGAACATTTATGATCCTTTCGCGTATTACTTAACTTAACTTGAACGTCCAAAGTTTTTCTCAAAAATGCATGGAGTAGGATAAATCGTATTGTTATACAAGTTAAATAGAAAAACCTACGTAGCATATAAAGTATGAGTGATGGACAAGAAATGAAACAACAGGCTCCTCAACACGAATGACGAGTTAGGGGAGTTTAGTGCTGAGGGACCAGGCATCTTCTTTAGCTACAAATGTGATGATTCTCTGCAAGTAGTTTATTGAAGCACTCATTCAAAAAACTGTTGTCCGAAGTAAATGAAAATAAAGTATCTTATCACACCAATTCTTTTTACAATACAGGGAAGAGAAGGTCCCGTAGGAAATCGTGGACCGTCAGGAAGTCCGGGAGAACCGGTATTTTAATAGTAACTGTTTATTACTAAAATGATAACAAAACAATAATTATATAATTACTTAGAATAATTTTAGTATGTAAGTGATGACGAGAGTGGTTTTTAACAATTGGTCACCGGTCATATACAAACTTGGTGACGTTGGTATTTCAAGCAATCTGATTGGTTCGCTATTTATGACTATTGGACGTTGTCCACCGCCCTGGAGGTGACTAATGAAACAATCGCCCGCATAAACTCTCGTTTTGCTGAAGTGATTGAGAACGACGTCTTGCAAGTGCAAGATGTTACAATTCCCAACGATAAAAGGAAAGCTATGAAATTAGAATGAAAGTTTTCAGAGATAAACAATTTTTAACATACAATTGAAACAATTTGCTCAAATGTCGAGTGTCTTCTGTCCTGATCGCCAAGCTTCGTTGATCTTCTTTCATTGAACAACAACTGCCTTTCCACGGCTCCATTTCAAAGTCCCATCTAAACCAACTCAACTTCTATTGAGCAAAATATCCCTTTCCAAAAGAGATCAGTTTTGATTATCGCTATCTCTCTTTAATATGGTCGTGATTTCCAAATTCCAACACTCCAACAGCAAGCACATGGCATGATTTCGGAGGAAACTTCACAATTTCAATTTCAGGGTTCCCGCGGGGCATTAAAAGTCAATAAAAGTCATTATGAGTCTCTTTGCAAATTTAAGGCTTTTAAAAGGTCTTAAATTTCATAAAATTGCTCCCTGAGGTCTTAAAAGCATCAAGTTTGAAAAAATGAAAGTGAGTTGCTCAAGAGCAGTCTCTTTTTTATACATTCTTGTCAAAGTTAGAGAATTATGGACAATTGCGTTTTGTGCATCTGGAAAGTTTCAGTTGGATATTAAAGATCAGTTTTGTCGTTGTCATTAAACTGACTCTGAGATGAAGTGAACATTATATGAGAGCAAGTTATTACTAGTGTTAAGAACTACATGACTGTCCATATTCTAATTCACTTTCATCTAGGATGTTCATTTACATTACCAGTACCAACAGTGAACTTGCAAGTATAATTAAACTAAAAGTAATGTTATGGTCACTCAGAGATTTTAAATTTTATCTAATTTTCAAACTTGCTTCATTTCAAATTTCTACGTATATGGTCTTGAAAAGTCAATCTTGATAAAAATGGTAAAATCACTCTTCTATCAGTCGTTAAATAATCCATTTTGTGAATTTGTGTTTAAAACCTGATAAATAGGACAGGTCTTAAATTTTATGATTTCTGGCATTAAAAAGTCTTAAAAAGGTCTTAAATTTGAGAAGTCCTGAGGTGCAGGAACCCTGAATTTCTATTTCATGTAATCTGCAAATGCATTCACGTAACTACTTCGAAGTATTAAAAACTTAAACAACAGTATTGTCCGGTCAGCTTAACAGACATTTTTGGGGATTGCCAGATTTTATGAAATCTTCAATGCTCGTTTACAGAGCCGTACATAAATTGAGTGTGGAAATGAGGCAGCCAATTGTGCAGTGAGCGCATGCCCATTTCTGTGGACACGTTGGGAAAAATTAAAAGAGATCAAACAAAAAATTCTTGCTTACTTATCTTGAATGTGTTGTGCTGTCGCCGAGTTTGTATATGCTAATACAATTATTCTCTTCAATCTCGGTGAATAGTGGCTTTTGGAACATTCACCCCCATGCTTCGCGTGAACCACTATTCACCCCGATTGCAGAGAATAATTGCTAATTATTCCATATTTGGTTTTCAAATTCATTGAGTTGTTTCGAACTAAGCAGGTTGTTGTTAACATAAGTTTCAAACTGAAACAGTTTATGGAAGCGTCACATATCGATTTCTACCACGAGAAACGTCATTGTGATCGGTCATTACTGCCCCATGAAGAAAGCTTTAAACAGTAACAATAAAACAAGATGTTATAATTCAAGATGTTATTAGCAAAATTGCGCTGGTGATTATCGAAAATGGAGCGCGCTGACCGGTCCAAAAACTTCGTTCTCTCTTGCTATAATCACTGCTAAGTGATTAAAGTAATGACGCGCGCGCATAGCTTGTTTAGGCGCGTGTTTTTTTTAAATGAATTTTTTTTTAAAGGTTTGCTCTCTGGAGGTGGACACTGTCCATTATCCAGATAAATCAAGCGAACCAATCAGATTGCTTGAAACACCAACATCACCGAGTTTGCACATACTAATTATATTTTTGGTTTATCCTCACTACATCAATGTTAGTCAGTTTTTAACGTTCTTGGTAAGTTTTTAAGTCAGTTAATACACTTAGGGTTATTTTTTTTTGCATGAATTTCACTGTAAGTAAAGCACCTTTATTGCAGTTGCGGTGTATATGGCTTATCGTAACTGTTGTCTATAATTAGCACTGGGTGGTCCTGGGGAAAAGGGCATTACCTTTATATTTGAAAACAAGTTGCTCATTGTAACTTGTATATTGTGGCAGGGTGGTCCTGGCGGAAAAGGTGCACCTGGCTTTCGCGGCTCCATAGGAAGACCCGGACCTCCTGGCCCCCCTGGAGCCATTGGATCACTTAAAGTAAGGAATGGCCTTAAGATATGCCACCTATTCACTAGACTTGCATAAAGGAAGTAATTAAATAAAAAGAAACGTTTTCGCTCTTAAGACCTTCAGGTTTGGCTGCATGGAAAAAGAGTGGGTATGCAAAACAACGCAACGTATGTAATGGCTTTGAGTGAAGAAAGTTAGTTTATTAAAACAAATCTTTAAAATAGAAAACTCAATCATGATAAAATTGTTCAAAATGAGGCGTTAACACACAGTTATATAATATTTAAAACATTCTTTTCGCTCCACGTGAGAACCTTCAATTTCTCTTTGATTTGCCTTCATTACGTTTGCAGAGTCGAATTTTCATCCTGATTGATTTGCAGTCGTCGAACTACTGGGTCGGAAGAACGATTTCTTGATTCAGTGTTCTTAAATAGTTTTGGAAAAAGTCTTTGTTTTTTCAACTTCGCATTCCAACTTGAAGCAATGCATTTTGCTCGATGTTAAACTTTGGAAGACTACCGAGTTCTTTTTAACACTGAAGTTCAAAATGAACAACTGGTGAAATGTAGCTCGATTTCAAGAAAACGGGACAACTGCTACTGTTTTTTCTTTGCATTTGGATTCACAACGCCTCATAAGCCTCGCTTTCATTTACTTGGTCCTACTGTTTTACGCGTGACCACTGTTCATGAATATGGGCGTGTGACCATCAACAAGTAAACCACCGGTAAGTACTAAAAAGAGTTAAACAGGAATTTTGCCCATAAGTAAAGCTCTCTTTTTGCTTTGCTCTTGATTCCGGCACATGGCCAGAAACTGTATCTGTAGACATCACATTAAGATACGTTTGCACGGCCAAGTGAAGTATTTTAACGAGTCAGAATATTAAGCTGTTAATATACTGAAATTTAAGTAACAGATACGTTGCGATTTGATGTGCAGCCGGCTTGTCAATGCAGTACTTAAATATAGCAAAGTAAATGTAAGCCTCGAGACTTTCTCTCTATGCTCTTGCATTGGCTTGGTATAAGATAGAGAATAAATGTGCGAGCTCCGACACGGCCTTCTGCTGTTGTTTTTAAGACAAAATGGGTTTGAACGTTAATGATACTTCTTTACACAAATAAATACCGTCTCTAGCGAGCACAGGGCACAGAGGGGTAGCCCCCCCACGCCAACCTCAGACTTCCCCACATAAAAAAATGAAAGTTACTCCAAATGTACTATCACAAAGATAATGTTTTAAAATGTGCAAATTTTTTTTCTTTTCGACTTTGTGCACACCGCCCCTTATCTCCCCTTATCCCCTTTTGGGTAATGCACGCACCACTTCCATAACTCATAGCAATAGTAACTTCCCTTTTTCTCTTAGAGTGTGCCTGGACCAAAGGGACCGCTGATCACACCAGACATACAAACGAAACCCCCTGCTGCTCTTGTGGTAAGCAGTAAACTGATTTGTTAGTTAGTGATACTCTACTGTGTTGTGTTTGTATTGGATTGAAATGTACATGTATATCTTTAGTAACTTGTTAGACGGTTTTTTGCTTTAAAATGCATGGGGATCTTGATTTTCGAGCAGTTCGTACTTTGCGGGCCTTTAGGCTGACGCCACTTGACCCTTTATGGAATTATCTTTTACAAATAAAGAAGTCGGTAAAATGCGCACGTAACAAGCTTCTTTCAGTTTTTAAGGCTTTTCTAAAAATGCTATTCACATTCTTAACACCCATTAAATAAGTTTTGTATTGTGTATTATGTTGTATTGTTATGTTTGGTATTGCATTTTATTATCAAAAGTTGCTGTATTGTGTTTTTATTTGTTGCGTCTTATTGGATTTGATTGTGTGTTATTGCTATGCTTTTATTAGATTTATTTATTTATTTATTTAAATTTAGTTTAATTTCATTTAGTTTAGTTTAGTTTAGTTTAGTTTAATTTAATCTAATCTTATTTAATTTAATTTTGTTTTGTTTTCTTTTATTTTATTGGTTGTTTGCACTGCAATGCATCAGCCGAAGTCGCTACATATAGCTAACACGATAAACAATCCCATGCCGTATAACCTGAGAGCGAGGCACCGACAAAGCTTTTGCTATCGAAAACAGATGTGCATTTCCTGCATACAGACACATTATATCATTGGTGTAGTATCAGAAGATTATTGAAAGTAAAAAGGATGTTTTAGAAATTAGAAGCTGTTTGTTGCGTGTGTTTTGTGTGTATGTAGTGAGTTATTGTGTGTGTGTGCATGTGTGTGTTTATTTTTGTGTTAGGCCCTGTGCAAGTGTTTGTAAGAGCTCTTACGTTTTATTTAGTGCTATCTTGGAAATAAACACTCATATAGCAGTTTGCATTTGACCTTAAAACAAAAACAGACGAGCCAGACGCAGACAAGATTCTGAAATTTTGATTGGATTGTCAAACCTGACTCAGCGAACGCGCATGGCATCTTTTTGGGTTTCTGCAGATATTAATTTGACGCTATGTGAAACTTTTGATTTTGTTGGCAGAAACTCTTTTAACAATTATGGGGAAAAAGAAACTCAATTCTGCTGTCAAACCAAAATCTATAGCTCAAGAACAAGATTTTGGAAATAGCTAACAAAGTTAACTCCTTTGGTCTTATGTAGCTGGACAAAAAAACGGTTTGACAACAATAAGTTGAGTGTTAAAGTTTTTCTGGCGTTTGCCGATGAAATAAAGTGTAAACATTTTGTGAACGTGTTTTTCAAGGTCGAATGCAGATCACTTTGTCAGTTTGAACACACGAGTTCAAAATTACAATCCTTGTCATTGTATCGCACAATTCATGTCTCCCTTACCTTTGACAGGGCCCTCCCGGTCAACCGGGTCGACCTGGATCTCGTGGAATGGAAGTAAGTATACTACCATATTTGTCGATAGACTATTGTTAGTCTTAAAGACCTGAGTATGATTCTAACGCTTACATAGGTGAGCTATTTTTAGCATCACCTAGTTAAGATAGACATTTTGGCGTCAGAAAACAAGAGGAAAGATGCCTCGAAAAGCGATGTTTCCAGGGCAATAGCGAAGTCTTTAAGGTCATCTCGTATCATAACTAGTCTCCCAGTGTCGTATCATAACATGTAGGCTACTAATGGGTTTATTTAATTTGCTAGCCAATCGAACAAATTTCCCTCAAGTTGCGACCTCAAACCTGCAAAAGCAAATTGATTCGTGACGCGACATATGGTCGATTTTCTTCGTGTTTGAGAGAACAAAAAAGGAATAAACTGCATGAGTTTTTATAATAAGTTTCCTCACGCTTTGGTATTTGACTCCGCAAAAAAATTGTTGTTGTTACTTTGACGATTGTTGCTATTGTAACGATTTAATAAGTGTAAAATATTGCCGCTTGTTTTGTGTTTGTTGGGCTAGATCAATACGAGACAGGTACCTGAGTCACCTCCTTTACCAATACCTTTGTCAACGCAATTATCAATGCTATTATTACCTGACTGGCCTGTTGACCTGTCAATCACTCCCATCTCCATTCAGTATCAAGAATAATAACAGACTAAAACTTATAACGATAATGTTAAGCTGAATTAGGCCAGAAACTTGATACAAAATACGTATTAGTACAATTTAAGTCAGGTAAAATCATTAAGTGACAGATAATCATACATTCTAAATACAATATACCATTATCGGCAGCGGTGTGCACATTGGTCACTCAATCAGAGGCAAAGAACCATCCACCAGAGATAGACAAAGACTTCACGAATGCACTTTTTCTCTTTCCTTTGCTGGAGTGTGAAGAAAGTAAAAGTTAAGACCAACGCATTATTTTGTACTAGTTCTACCCAAGTACTTTCAATCGTTTGGTAGCCTTCTCTACCCTGTAGCCATTTAAGTGCCCTATACTTAACGTTTATGTGTGTTAACAGTCTCATCTCCTTCTTTCGTTAGGGCCATTATGGATTTCCGGGTTCACGAGGACCCGCTGGCGACAGAGGCTCACCCGTAAGTAATTGTCCCTTGTTCGGAAAACTCTCAGCTTTTAAGTTATGAGGAATCAGATACACTTAACTCTTTTTATCTGCAAGACGATCAAAATGAATGGCCACAGTTAAG
>JAOBRG010055673.1:0-17638 GCA_027574985.1 Umimayanthus nakama | reverse complement strand
GCCAAAGGGGGAAGGGATTAACCCACGGAACAAGGCTCCAATAACGGGTATACATCTTCCACTTGAAGGTTGGGGAGTGGAGGACAGGGAAAGGGTGGTACTATTCACTAAATAGTTAAGAGTATGAGAAAGAAGAAAATATCAAGATTCGCCAAAGGGGGAAGGGATTAACCCACGGAACAAGGCTCCAATAACGGGTATACATCTTCCACTTGAAGGTTGGGGAGGGGAGGGCAGGGAAAGGGCGGCACCATTCACTAAATAGTTAAGAGTATGAGAAAGAAGAAAATATCAAGATTCGCCAAAGGGGGAAGGGATTAACCCACGGAACAAGGCTCCAATAACGGGTATACATCTTCCACTTGAAGGTCGGGGAGTGGAGGACAGGGAAAGGGTGATATTATTCATAAAATGGTTAAGATGGTGGAGAGCGAGAGGAAATCTTCATCGAGGGCAGACCAAAGGTCTATACCTTCCACTAGAAGGTGTGTGTTAGGGGGGGGGGAGGGGGTGCAGTCTTGCCACTTGGTACTTTCTACATGGTACTTCTACAATGTGTTAGAGTTTTTAATCTGTGCAGTGAAGCCTAATAATTGATAAGATCAGAGAACTAAACAAAACGAAATATTTTTCCTCCAGGTCTTGTTATGAGTTCATCTTTCTGTTTAGTCGGTGTCGTTAGGAACAGCAATGTTGCGTGAGGAGACTTTGCATACGGCAGTGTACCGCAAATAAGCATCTCTTTGGTTTTTAAATGTAAATGCATTCTCTGTTAAGCCCTTCCTCGAGAACATGCCACTGATATTGTACATTGATTTTATCTGTTTGGAGTGTTGTGTTTTTTTCCATTTAAAATCCGTGTAGCGTTTTATATTTTGTAAAAGAACCTACACGAAGAAAGCTACAATATATATTTTTTTGTTTGAAGTGTTTCTTACTGTAAAATAAACAAAATTAAGGTTTTTTCAACAAAATTAGTTTAATTCTTGTTTTGGTAAGGAAACAGCGTTTCAATAACATTAAGAACAACGACCAGGCAATCTGTTTTCCAACTCGAAAATCCTTCTGCTTTTAAACCCCCCCCCCTCCCTGTACGTAAAACCAGCTGACAGAAACGCTTAAACTCCCGAACTTCACTAGAGTCAGTGTTTCCAATCCTGAAAAAGATATTTTCTCCAATTGAATTAGCGAATCCTTGTAACAGTTTCTACTTTCACTGACTCTGGTATACTGCCAAACAGTGTTTTGCAAAATCCAAGGATTGCCTTGTAATCTAGTGAACAGGTTTTTCAGATGACCATAGTTTGCTTGTTTAAGTAGTAGAACGGCTTAATGATCAAATTTGACAATTCAAGACCAGCTAAAAATTGGAAACCGATGTTTTAAAAGGAGGCAGGATAAACTTTTTAATGGTGTTTTTTCATTCTTTGTAGTTCAGCGTCGCAACAACGATTCATCAAGATGGTAAGTGCCATTATTTGATAGGACCTCAAAGTCAAAAGACAAGAGAAAAATGATTATCAATAACTAATGGTTGTCGATAACAAAAGGTAATTGATAACCTTTAGTGCTCGATATAGCTTTTCTACAAGCGGAAAATCAGACTATAAGTTATCGAAAATTATTAGGTAAACTTTTTCCTTGGATGAAATACTCTACATGCGGCCCTTAACCACTTCAGTGTGTTCGTCGTGGTTGAATCAAGAGATGGTATTTACGCTTCCTTAAAAGTCTTGGAATCATTTCTTTCCTGGTAAATCAGTCCGTGAGAATCTCTTTGCAGTCCTATAAATGGAGCAAAATCAATAACTTTAGATTTTTTCTTTTCGATTTTTTTTGTATTATTTGTGTTTTTTTTCTTGGCATCTCTCCATGTATCACGTAGATATTGCGTTTACTTTCGTGAACGCATTGGCATTCCATAAAAAACTCCTGGAAAACTCCAGGAAATACCTTTTTTCCCCAAAAAAGTTGAGCCTCAAATACGTTTATGAGCTCTGTGAATCAATCCAACTTCTCCTATTACATGTTAACATACCGCTTACAAGCTTTTATATTTTTCATCAGTGTCGATCATGAATTTAGCTCACGAAGAACCGAGAAAAGTGAACAACGCCCCTCCAAGGAGCTTGAGTCCTGAGACAATTAGTGACGTCATCAACCTTGAGAACAGGCTGAACCCAGCCAATGAAAGACCTGCTCAACCGAGCAAGAAGCTAAGGCAAGTTGAAAGAGAAAAAAGACGACGAGAAATGGAAGAAAAAAGAGAAGAAAGAAGAAAAGAGCGTGAGATGCAAAAATTAGAGAGAGAAAACAGGAAGGCATTGGTGATCAAGGAACAAGACATGCCGACGGATACAGGTAAACTTTTCATCGCGACTTCAGCTCGAATCGCGACTTCAGCTCGATCCTCTTTTTGCTTTTGCTTCAATTCCTTTGCGTTAATCAACGGAAGTGTGTAAGCACCATGATCACTAGAGGTTCGCTGGACATTTCAAAAATTTCAGACGGCTAGCTAAAAATTTTTAATCAAAGTTTCGACTGTTTGCTACAATAAATCTCCGGCTTGAGTTTAGTATTTCGATATTTGAAAAGAATATGATATTGCTGCTGCTTCAGTTTTCATGGATCAATTTGGAAGCAGATAAATATTTCTGGAACGAGAGAAATCCGCTGACTTGTCGATGTCTTCAACTTGCTCTAAATAAATCTTCAAGTTTTGTCCAATCTTGAGAACTACTACCGGGGTTTTTGTTAAATTCGGTTCTCGTGCCTTTCTGGATGACCGCGTGTGCAGTAAAAACCTGCGAGTAAGAACCTGTATTTTTGCTAGTTAGGCTAAACAGGTTCTTACACAAATGGTATGTAACAAAAATCTAGGGTCATTAGGTTCTTAATAGGTTCTTAATTTCTGGGAAGTTTTACAATAGCGCTGATAGTCAATTTTTGGTAGTTTTCAGACTTCTCCAATGCTCAATATGTGGAAGTTTTTTTAACACTTATTAAACCAAATGAGAATGCTCAACCCCTCCCCTTCAGTGTCTACGGTCAGCAACTAAAATGTGACAACAATTATACAGACCAAGAAATCTCTAACAAAACATAATGCCTGGTCTTAACTGGAACATTAAGCCATTATGTCCTCTCCCCCTCCCGTTTGAATTTCTACTGTCAGTTGCAGAGTCAGAGAACTCTAACAACTGAACATAAATTTTAAATGGTAGGACTCTTGAAAGTCCAAGCATGCGAGATCTCTATGTCATGCGAGATCTCTATGTCTCTATGTCTACAAAAATGGTAATATTTAAAAATTAAGAACCTGACTTCAAATTTCAGGCTAAATAGGTTCTTACATAGAGGGGGTATAAGTGGGTGTAACTGTTAAATTTTAGCCTAACAGGTTCTTAAAACTTAGGTTCATACTCGCGGGTTTTTACTGTTATTATAGGTTAGGACATACTTGTTTGTAGTATTGCCAGAGTTTTGGTACAGATACTGATAGTGTTACAGCAAAAATAAGCTTTTCAGACTGCGCTGAAGAAGGCGATACCTTCTTTGTTTCCTTTACCTCTGTCAATGTAAGAGATGCATGGTTAGAAAATGTTAAAGTTCACCTCTGGGCGTGACCCCTACCCCGCACTGCGAAGTTGTGGTTTTAGAAGTCACTTTTCATTGCTATAGGGGGATTAAATTCATAAATTCTTTAACGTTTCCCAAAATTTTTCTCGATTTGTGCCCGTCAGAAATTTAGCTATAGCAGCAGAAATTAAAAACATTCATGACTTTCACGCATCTTTGTCAGAACGCAAGTATATTATAAAACAATCTGTTTGTGTTTTTTCTGCTCTCTTGAAAAGGAATTATTTTTTTGTATAATAAGTTAATGTTTTCAGTTGTACAGAATATGTTTCTTGAATTCATTCAGAAAAAAGGATTTGTTCAGTTATAAGACACAGTTTAAAACTTAAAGTTGTCCCGTTTTCTTTTCTTCTGAAGATACCAACAATGAAGAAACGAGACCCGAATCCGATAATGATGATTTTGAGGCTTGGGAAGATTTTGGTGGCACTGAGAGTTTGAGTTCGCCACTTGGTACCGGCGATCACACTCGTTTCGATGTGGCAGATCTGGACTTTACTCAAACCCACGGATACGACACACAATCGTCATACTTTGTAGATCAACAGGGATCGTTGTCTGGGAACACAAGTGATAAAGAAATAGATCCGCACAGAACAAAGGAAACCTCTTCCGAGACACTGCAAGACTCGTGGAGAAACGAGTCGTGGGACAGCACCAGCTTTCTCGAAGCTAGCAAGAGCTCTGCTCGTCCTGCTCCGAGGCCCGGTGACAAAGCTTTAAAGTTGGGAGCAAAAAAGACTGTTAAAGCACCTGACAGTACGTCCAAAAAAACCAGCAGTGATAAGCTCACACTCGGCAGCGAGTTTGAGATTCCAGTTGTGGCCGTGAAGTCAAATGTACCGGACTTCTTCGCTGATATGGCGCCCTCGATCGACTTCTCGACTCACGACATGCCCGGACACAGAAGCACCGGATTTAACGACAAACTAGCTGTTGCCAATGAAACTTCTCAGGTCAGTCAGTTTTGCTTCCGTTGTTTCATTTCTGAGAGGAAGAGAGTTCGGTGGTTTAGAAGAGATAACTCAGTCTCTATAAAAAGCACAAGTAGGAAATCTTCCACTTAAGATTTTGTGTTAAGAACTTAAGCAAAACAGGTCTTATAAATGCAGCACTATGGGACGTAACAGCAACAATACCCGCAACTCTCGCATGTAACAATCTCGGACCTCTTTTTAGCGGTTATTTGTACACGTACTCTTTTTGCGTCTTCAGTTCTCCCCGGTTAGCCACATGGTAGCCTGGGGAGAGCAACAAAGAAAATGGCCCCAAATATGGTATGTTTTGTTCGGCTCCAAAACATGATTTTGAGACGTCATCTAAATGTTTGACGTTGTCTCTCTCTACCTCACAGGAGTGCACAGTCATTTCGACATGTCATTTCAAACCCATAGGAGGACTATAGTTGCTGCCTGCCCTGCCAAGATTTTTAGATCGTCCCTGGTTAGTGTGCGTATGTGGGACTGTTCTTGTTTTTCGCAGGTTCTGACTGCTGTTTTGTGTTTGTTTTTCTGTTAGGTTGAGAGTGGCTGGGACGAGGACACCTGGGACGATTTTAACTGATATTCGCTTGCCACATGCAGATATTCACTGATAAACGATAAAATACATAACGTTCAAGAAATTCCATAACTGAAATTTCATTTTACGTTTGTATATTAAGACTAAGTTTTGAGATTAAGAAAATTTGAAAATATACTAATTTTATAGAAACAGTTATATTATATGGTATTTTGCCTGTGCCGACGGACCGCCCTGCATGGGTTTCCGAGAAGAGTGTGCTCTTATATTAATCATTTCCAAAACGTTTAATTGTAACCATAAACAGGCATTTCTTTACAATCAGTTAATAGACAATTAAAATCCCTTTTGTTCATCACTTGAAAAGTAAAATTGCTTGGTGTTATTTGTTTCTGAAACAATGAAAACTAATAAGTGATGACGGACAATCAATTCCTCTTTTTTAAAAAGAGTTAAGAGTGTATATAATAACTTCTGTTTAATTGTAACCATTTACATTCCAATCTATTTTGCGTTATTTACACACGTCTCCCATATTCAGTAAGGTACTTTTGATTTGTCGCCATGAAATCTATTTTTTCTCAAGTCGTGGAAAAGTTGGGGAAATGTGTCTTTAGACGCATGTCCTAGCAATATAAAATATTTCTTCTAGAGACTTGAAATGTTTCTAACAACGTATGAAAAATGCTTCGAGATATTTTGAGACGACATTTTTCGGTCTTTAACGTGATCTTGAAAACTCGGCGGCAAAAATCTCGTGTGCGAATCGTAAGTCACTCCTTTTGACTACAAGAGCAACTGTGCTCAGCGTGTTGTCCAGCTAAATTTAAAAGTTCAAACTGAAGCAGGGCACGAAAAATTAGGAGTTGAAGGTTCAATCTCCGGTCGGAGCGAGACCTTGACGGCCAAGCAAGTCTTTATTTTTCTTATCAAAAAAAAAGAAATAAACGCCTTTGCCCTAGCCTAAACTGTAAACTAAAAGTCGTTACAAGTAGGATGTATTTCAAAATTACTGTAGTCTTGAAACCATTTAGCAAAGACCTAGGTATTGATTTGGCCGGATGATCGCCTGTTATTAGGAACCTGTGACTATATCTTGAACTACTTTAAAAGTACTTCTAATAAGATGCTGCAATTTTAGCTAGTTTTGACAGTTTTATGCCGGGTTAATAGTAGAGTAGATAATACTGCTGACAGCTGATTTCCTGACTGTTTGTGTTCGGACATGGTAGTTTAGCTACTGTTTATACTCGTCTCAACAACATATATAAAGAGAGAGATGTAATTGACACAAACCCAAGAGAATATATTTTTTTCAATGGACTACAACTGACAATAGAGTTGTTGTAATTGAGTTCAATAAAAAAATTGTCAATTTGAAAAGCTTGTGACTTGTTCTGCACGCACGTAAAGGCCCGTTTAAACTATAGCAACACTGGAGCCATGTTAAGTTGGGACGATGTGGATTGGTATGGACCCATCTCACGGTTTTTGAGTCGATCGAAATCTTAAAGAACACCGGGAATGGAAGAAACTAGTCAAAGTTAGTATATCCCGAAATTTTAGCGGCTCAGTAACCTTCTGGCCTCGATCCCAAGCGAATCGTTTACAATTTTTCAACGTCCGCCCAACACAAAATGTCTATATACTACTCTTTGAACTATTTTTGATTTAACGCGTGCCACAGTTTTCACTTTTAGATCCCCAAAGTTCCGCTACTTATTATCTTTTACTTGTCGTTACTATCTCTGGCATTTACATTGTTTTCAAAAGCGCGTGAAAGATTGAAGGTTGGCACCATCGTGCCAACTGTTTTCTAGAACCGGGCCAGGCTCTCTCATTTTGTGCCCAGTGCCCACGCAGCCTACGGTCAAACGAAGCGGTGTAGGTTACCTAAAAAGGAAGATAATTGGAAGAAGAAACCAATTTTAAAAAACTGCAAGAAAAGATTGCAAGCCTCAGCTCCTACATACAGAGGAAAAAGGAATTAGTACAAAGTACTTTGTCAAATTCGTGTAAGATGTGGCTCCGCTTTATTCTATGTTCTTCACTAAGCTTCCATTGTAGCCCAAAATTCATGCAATTCTTTAACCTGCATCTGAATGTACTTTCGAAGTTGTGTACGCCAGTATCTGCAAAACCTTCTTCTATTTTTCCTGTTTCTTGATGTGCGCAACCGTTCGCCGTATATTTTTTCTTTCGAAAAGTTTACGCTACATCAAATTCAATTGCCCAAGGCTCCTCGTCTCTTTGCTGATGTTCTCCCCTTTCTTAAAAAAGGTAAGTTTGGTAATTGTGCAATTTTTCACTAAAAACACTGAGCTGCCTCGATAAAACTATCTATATTTTTGAGACAAACACTCATTTTTGTTAGATCTAGAATGTCTCAGTTTTGAGCCGAGGCTGAATGCTTTAAATTATTTTGAGGATTTCAGCCACAAATGCTTTTATAGCGTTCTTTAACATAACTTTTGGTATTGGATGTGGAGTTCAGCAATTTTTAGTATGTACAAACCAATTCGAAGTACAAATACCCTTTCTGAGTTTATACCGGCAAAAGAGAAATACAACTTCATATATTAAAATAAAAGAATGATCTTAAGCAAACCTGTAAATGAACAGCACTATAGATGAAGTTGCACTGATGAACACCAGCTGAGAAAAGCTATTTCCCTGGAATTTGTGCAGTATCCAATACAAAAGTTTCTCGCCTCCCTCAGCCTCAGTATGTTCTTAGAATGTTCCTAGTTTTTGGGCGTTTTTCAGCCCCGTGTT
The DNA here is from genome assembly GCA_027574985.1 of Umimayanthus nakama. Taxonomy (NCBI): domain Eukaryota; kingdom Metazoa; phylum Cnidaria; class Anthozoa; order Zoantharia; family Parazoanthidae; genus Umimayanthus; species Umimayanthus nakama. The sequence goes on along the minus strand of JAOBRG010055673.1, from coordinate 9,703 downwards.
CTTATAAAAAAAATTATTTAAAAAGTAATCTTTCAGCTTAATGACTCAAATTTTTCCCTATACTGACAAACGGTTTTTATGGTTTTGGAACTGAATTTGATCTCAGATTGATGTATTCTGCATCGGTTTTGGGCCCATTTTTCATTTTGAACTGTTCGTTGATTTATTACGTATGCAATCCAAGAACTATATGAGACTAAATTATTTTTTTAAGAAAAAGTTTTATTCTGAAACGCGTGTCGTGCTTCAAAATGCATTTTTTCGATTTTGCGTTATTTTTTCTGGCCGTCGGGGCCGACTCGATAGCAGAAAACAGGACAACTTCACAGCTGAGTTTTGGAGTCATGGTAGTGAGAAGAACGGGTGAACATCTGTACTTTCTTCTGCAGGTGTCAGAAAGGTGATAACATTTGCTGTTTGTACGAATCGATGTTGAAAAACTTCTAATTGATCTATCAAAACTTGTTGTAAAACAAAGACATTTCAAAGAGCAAGTCCATTTTCTTTTGTTTTGACCTGTCATTTTACGTCTCTCTTTTCATTGGCTTGCATTTTGTACACTCTAAGCTGATTGGACATTATTGACACGTGGTCGTGGAAATCCATTCAGATGCTGTGGCGGTTTTCGTTGGAGTGTCAATAAAGCAGAACGAATTTCAAATTTTACGCTGAGAATTTGCATTCTTACAGTGATTACCCGGTTTTGATAACTGTTCAGTTTCAGTTAAAGCTCGGGAGCTCCCAGTAAGTTTAATTTTTGGCCTTTGTGAGCAAAACGTGACCAGGAAAAACTGTCTCAACTGGACATGGTCAGTTGACTTGGAGCTGAGTGCGTGAAGACTCCGAGGTACTCCTCTACTCGGACCATAAATTCTCGTCTTTGATCAGTGACTCTCTTAAATCTTTTGCTGTGATCAAGGAATCCTTCTATGGATGTTGGAGTTTTGATTCATAGAAGATGAGCAGAAGATCCAGTATTAGTAGCAGCAGTGCTACTAGTGCAAAATCTGGTGCTACAGAAGATGACCCCCTCATGCGGGACTGCTACGATTTGCGAAGAAGATTATTACAAACTGAACAGTCACTTCAATCTTTGAACCCTCCACATCCGAAAATCAGGTACAGTTGACATTTACTAAAAGTTAAAAGACCTAGTTTTGAGTTTCCTCTCGGCAGCGAACCTAAAAGGGAAATCTGCTTCTTAGAAGCAGGCAATTTAACCCCGATCAAAATCATAGTGCTGCGGATGTTGAATTGTCACGTTCCTTGCAGCATCTGCATGTACCTTAGCATAATAAATTAGAGTGACACTCTTTGAAAACGATCATTTAATATAGACCAAAATCAGCTCAACTCTATTGTAAAAGCACTATCAAGCTTTGAACAATGGCTCTATCAAATAATGTTAAATTGTGTTTCATTGCGGTATCATTCGGATATTAATGTCTAAACAACAAGAAACAAAATGACAAGTTCAGTTTCTTTGGACCTCAGTCTTGTGTAAACATGATTGTAACGTGTATTATTTTTGATTTTTTTTTTCGAGTTTGAAGCTATATTTCAGTGTTGTGACAGGAAGTGAAAAGCAAATTCGTTGCCTTATTACAATGAGTCCACTTGTTACCTGGTCGCGAATTGAAATCAAGTGAAAAAACACGATTTTCCGTGGTGCTAATTATTACAAACTTCCAATCGCTGTCAATTTGAATCTAAAAACTTATAAACTGAGGATTGAAAAATGTCAGTAGAAATTTCCCCATTGTCTTAAAGTTTGTTTTTTGAAGATTCGGAAGTAAAAGAAGAGAGCATGTTTTTTGTACTTAAGAATTGCATGCAGAAAGCTTGATACGCCAGGAACATAATTCATAAATTATCCGCAACGTAGCTTTACCTCATTGTTTACAATTTGTTCTTTCTGTAAGCATCCATTATTGTTTACGTTGTTTATAATTATTTTGAACAGTACCCTGTTTGCACCTCATATTTTTCGTAAACACTGACTTTTTTCTGGGCGACAAGTAGAGGGATTGTGTTGCATCATTTTGAAAGCATTTATTTTGCTTTCTCGTTCTGACGCTGTCGACTCTGCCGCATTCCATTTTAACTATTGTTGTCAGTTTCGTTGCGTGGTAAAAATGATCGCGTCCTCCTCCTAAGTGATTTTAAAACAATTAATCTCTGGTCAAAACAATGCTCGTGGATTTTCGGCAGCATATAAATCAAGCTAGTGGTTTCAGATCTGTGCATAATTATCCTTCGCATCGTTCTCTTCAACGTGATATTTTATAAATTTTTCCTAGTACATGTAAAAAATTTCTTTATAAAATATATGGGCAACATTGTTTTACTGGAAAGTAAACCACTCATAGAATCCATATGACAGTACATCCGGGTCGTGAATAGGATATTTTCTATATCTTCAATATCACTGATTTTCGAATACTTCCGACAATTTTTCGGAAATATTAAAAAGAAATCCGGAAATCGGGTACAGTTGACTCATTTCACTGTGCTCAACTCGTAAAATGTTTTAGCCACTCGAAGATAAAATCCATTTCTTTTGGAAACTGTGTAATATCCGCTATATAATTTATTGTATTGGTATTGAAGATTAGTCCTCTATTTTCTTTTAATTATAAATCAATTAATGTTAATTTTTAAGTAAAATGGTTGAGCTGTATACTATAAATTAAGTTTCCTTCTGTACTGTCCCTACTCTATTGAAGAAAATACATTAGTTTTATTGTCTACTACAAGGGAGCCAGCCTTCCCCAAAAACACACACATCTTAGACACCTGAGGCTCACTGATTACATATTGTCTTGAAGTGAGCTAATTGAATCTGATCTATTAGAAATAATACTTGCCTAACCATTTTCATTGGTAATAGAGAAAACAATAAACCAAGACCAGTTTCCAGAAATCAACTGACCTCTTATGAAAGAAGGAAAGATGGTTCAGACAAGAATTACCACCGGAGGAGCCCAGACGATGCGAGGTACAGTTTGAAATATTATTTAAGCAAAACACAGGATACTAATATATATATGTTATTTACCGGCTGGGAGGTCCGTATAGAGAAAAACTGTGACCGAGGTCTGAATATGCTGACCGAGGCCTCTGGGCCAAGGTCAGCTTATTCAGGCCGAGGTCACAGCTTTTCCCTATATGGACCGATCATAAGCCGGTAAATAACTTATTTATTTTTTCCTCCAATGGAGAAGCACATCAAAGGGCGAGCCAGAGGCGGAGCAGTGCAGGTTACTGTGACTGTGGTCAGAGATAGGAAAATCTTGCCCGCTCATGAATACGCTAAGACCAATCATAATTCAGTATTTGTTACTGTGACCGCAGAAGAAAAATAATGAGTATTATTATGTGTTACCAATTTTTTTTAATAACTGAGACTGACATTTAAATTGCCAGCAACCTCAATGGTCACGCGAAAGGTTACCCATCATCCTCCCCTGAAAGTGCCGGGATATTGACGCTTGCCGACCTGTCACCAGCTCATTCTGATTCCAATCCTGCAAGCCGAAGCAAGAGGACAACACCAGTACCACCATTGACAAACTCCCATCATTCATTGAGGTCTTCATTTCCAGATCTTAGGAATGGATCCAATCATTCATCTCCGAGAGAGAATGAGGTGAGTCTTCACTATTATATGAATTGCAATTTAAATTCCTTGGATGTGGTTGGTTCATTCAACATTCTGTTATTATTCATCCGAAAATGCCCAATAACAAAATCTTCAAAATAATGTTTTTAAGCTTGCTAAATCTCATTTCATTTCAGTTCAACTGAGGAAGGTCACTGAAGTGATCAAAACATTTTAAGTATGACAAACTATTTTAACTAAAGTCAACTCTTCTCATTAGTTTTAAACTATTGGACACCTGTTGTGAGACAGTTGAATAAACCAATTACAAGGCACCTGAATTCCTGGCTTTCTGACCAATCAGCAACAAGAAAATAAATACTAGTTATGGTTACACCATTCACCAACCTGGAGCAAAATGGAGATTATTTAATTGCTTTTAAAAGAGCAACAGTTCTTTGAACGAGATACAAAGCTTTGTCTATTTTTATTATAAATTTTCAGAAATTATAAATTTTATATGATTGAGGAAATTGTAAAGGGACTTCTTGTTGTCAATCCATTTTTTTATCACCCATATTAAGTGATCACATACTAAATTGCATTTGGACTCCATTCCTACTTAACCATTACTTATCAAATGCATGCGACTTAATCTTGCTATTCATGCTGAGGGCGACAAGTCCGGGGTTCATTTGGAACTGCTCTTTGTTTCTATACTTTGGGTAGCATTTAAAGTGCATATGAGCTCAAAAATGATTTCAATGTGGTAGAATCATTGTACAATATTATTTCAGTTTCTCAAAAACTTAATTAAAATTTTTTAAAATCTTCCAGTTTTATGTGATTTTGAAAGTGCAGAAATTCGCCATTTTAAGACCTCCTGTGTCTTTTTGCTGTACTGGAGAAGCCTGGGACAAAAAAGCCTGATGGCGTCATGCATGTTAATGCTGTCTATTTATGTATATACAAAACATGTGCTAATAGTACTTGTGCAAGTCACAATAATGTTTCATGCACTGCAGGGGTCTCACCAGTTTGACATCACAGGCATACTAGAACCTAAGCTCCCAAACACTTGGTTAAATGTTACATAGTGGTTTTTTGTCACCCCATACATGTAAAACAAAAATGAAAATTTGGAATTATTTTTTGTCAGAAATCTGTCAAGAAACATCAATAGAATTGATGACCAAAGTTTTTTTACTGAGGCTCGTATGTGAGCACTTTAATATGCAAGCCCTTGTTCTGGAAACATGATTTCTCAGAAAATGGTTTGGGCATGGTATTATATTAGATATTTCACATTACAGGTGGAGAGTCGATCCATTGGAAGTTTTGGTGACTCTGACCATGACACTCTTCGTAAAAAACTGACAAAACAACGAGAGGAGAATTCTCAGCTTGTTTCTCAAAATCACAAGTTAATGACAGAACTTGAAAACACCAGTTATGAACTGCATCAAGCAAGAAATAGGGTAAGTCTACAGTGAATATGGGCTATGGTTTTTTTCCATGAGCATGCCATTTTCATGTAGCAACAAACACGTTTATAATACCATGTAAACAGTTTTACATTATTACCCCCCTGGGTGTGCTGTTATGTATCCTGTGTAGGATATGTCATCTGAGTGAATACAAAAATACACTAGTACCCCATCCCAGGGGGCACTGCTGTATGGATCCTGATTAGGATGTACTACCTGAGTGGGTACAATAATGCACTAGTATCCCACCCGAGGGGGCATTGCTATATGGATCTTGATTAGGATGTACTACCTGAGTGGGTACAATAATACACTAGTACCCCACCCCAGGGGGCATTGCTGTATGGATCCTGATTAGGATGTACCTCCTGAGTGGAAACAATAATACACTAGTGCCCTACCCCAGGGGGCACTGCTTTATGGATCCTGATTAGGATGTACCACCTGAGTGGGTACAAATCAATAATCACTAGTTAGTACCCCATTCCAGTGGCACTGCTGTATGTATCCTGTATGAGGACTTGCCTTCTGAGAAGGTACAACAACACAATAGTGCCCCACCCCAGGGGCCACTGGCTTTTTAGAGACAGGGGCTTATTAGAGAGGGAGGCTTTTTAGAGAGGGGGGCTTGTTAGAGAGGAGGAGCTTATTAGAGGGGGGACTCATTAGAGAGGGGGGGCTTATTTAAAATTCTTTGACAGACAAAGTTAGAGTTACACTATGTTATGGAAAGCATCTTTAGTTTAACAACCATGAACTCTTGCAATATACAACGAACTTATAGTGCTACATGCAAATCGAAAACAGTCTATGTTCTCAAATCAGAACTTGAAACTAACCTACTGTACATGAAGTTTGAGGTAGGAAATGCCAAAATCAGACGACAAAATCTGTTTTTAACACAATTTATCTTTTGTTTTTAATGCTTACTACTTTTTTTGAGGTAGGAAGAGGAAGGGAGGGGCTTATTAAAAACTTTAACCGCCAGGCATGGGGCTTATTGGGGGAGGGTGGTATTAGAGCATTTACGGTATTTGAATTCATATTTTATATACAAATATCACATGTATACAGTGATTAAAAAGTTCTTAAATGCGGCTCTCTTTTTCTATTTAACATTGTTGCTTGTATAAGTTTCCAGTTATTTCTTTAAATTGAGTTAATTTTTTTTTTGCAGGTAAAAATTGTGTCTTCAGAGCTGGAGAATGAGAAAAAAAGACTTCCGACTTTGGAGGACAGAATTGTGAGTCTTGAAGCAGAAGTAGCGTCGCAGGAAGACTTGCTCAGGTAGTGGCTTGCCAGTAGGAACAGTCGTGCCCAATATTATATACAAAAGGTTTTTTTCTGGGGGGGGGGGGGGGTATCATCATAGAATGGACAAACGGCAGCAGTATGATCAAGCTTAGGAAATAAGTCAAGGGTTTTGATGATTTTTTCGTTTGTTCTGATGGGATCACCATCAATTTGCTGCGTTTTGAAGATGTCAGCTTCTTTTCCAAGCAGTTTTTGTGTAGCCAGTACAACAAGTAATGGTTAAATATTGCTACCACGGTAGTCTTTCCTCCATTACTTTTACAAGAACGGTGTTTTCTTTAGTTAGTAGAGTTAACAGTATTCTCGTAATGGGAAACCTTTGCGAATTATGAAATATGAATAAACTTTCAAGCTTTAATACTTTTTATTTTGAATAACAAATGAAAGGTTTGTAATGGCCATGTCGTGTTAGGATACAATTGTCGGTTGCTTTTGTACTGATGAACAACAACTAAGCCGTTGCTTTTGAAGGGGTCTTTACCTTTAGGGTGAAAAACATTTGCCGTAAGGATGGAAGAGCAAGGGGAAAAGCGTCTTGCGGCGGTTGTGTCTCCCTGAAAACGGGCTTTACGCAAGCATAGCAATGTCTTTTTTCCTCTGCTTGCATCTGTGGTGTAATGTGTCTATGCGGCGGCATGAATAGGATCGACCAGCAGCTGCTAGAAGCAGCTCTCCGATTTGCCAATCGAACAATAACGACAATAATGACCAACTCCTTAGAACGATACACTTGTAACCAAGCAAATACAAAAAAGCTGCTTTGTGGAACAATCATTATAAGAGACACTAGAGCTATCCTTACTGCATGGATGTAGGCGACGGAAGCTCAACGGAAGGAGAAAACGGAGACGGAAGGAAAATGAAGTCTTCCATTCTTTCTGTCCCCGCTTCCGCCGAGCTTATGCTTGTGCGTAACGGTTAAGAGCGTTGCGATTCCGTTTGTACTTCAGTTCCTTACGTAACTCGCAAAAGCCAGGCTTAGTTGGATTTGTCTAAATGCTAACTGGTTCTTAATAGTCTATCTAACATGTTGTTGAATGAATTTTTAAGAATGACAGAGAATCAGCTGGAGCACACTAAAGACGACTTGCTTTCCAACACTGAGGAGCTGACGAGTGTTAGGAAATCCTTGTCTTTGGCAGAGAACGAATTAAGAGAAGAGACCAGGTGCAGAAGAAGGTAACTGTAAACTCTGAAAGCGGCTGTTTCCAGTTCTGAAGATTTTAAATCCTCAATCAGTTTAAGTGAGGATAAAGCGATCATCATTTCGAGGGGTAAATACTTTTCTAATCCAAGATTTTGCAATCTGTACATATGACTGAAATTTTGCTCAGTTGTAAGCTACGTCAGCAAAATTTACCCAAAATTTAAAATGAATGCCATATGCCACTTCGCACCAACCCTTTTTCAGTACTTTTTGAATTTAAAACAGGCCAGTGCCTGGTTAAAAATATTTCGCCCGCAATATTTCGACACCACAGTTAAACTAACTTGGTTTCAACAAAACGATCAGTTTGTCGGGTAACTTAAATTTTGTTCCTGTACTAATTCGAAAACCCGTTTCCATTGGAAAATTTGATACACTGTCACTGATAGTTATACTGTTGAGTCGTTATTTTACATAGTATCATAAAAAGAAAAGAGGTTGCCCAGGTCTGTAGGAGGATAACAGTTAGTTTATAAAGCTAAAGCTCCTTTCACTGCTATTCGTCCTTCAGGGCTGAAGAACAGTATGACGAGACATTGCGAAACATTGAGGAACTCACAGATAAGTTTGCTGAACAAGATGCTGTCATGAAGTCACTTCGAAAAGAGGTATTTTAAAAACAAGTGAAGCCACGAGGCATTCTGGCACCCAGTTCCTACGCGGCCCGCGCCTAGCTGCAACTTTAACGGAAGTCAAGTGTCTGTCTTTTGGTCGTAGTTTGAATTACTCATTTCACAGCGGGGAGAATGAACTTTGCCAGTCTGTGGTCAATTTGAAAATTTTTGAATGATGTGTCAGATGTAAGGTATATGACGAAGAATCAGCCTTTTATAAACCACCTAAAAAGCCAAAGAATCTGGCTATGACTTTTAGCAGTAGGCCGCGTGGGTACTGGGAACTATAATGATCCACGTGGTATGGGCTTGCCTTAGGGGCCCGCAAAGGAAATAAGGCGACTGATTTGGGGTCTACACGAAATGGTGCACAGAAGTTGGGGTATTAACAATTAAACATGCGTAAGTTGTACAGTATTTGGCAATGGCGAATTCTCAGATCTCATCTTTGCAGCTAAGATAAACACAAATTTAATTGTCCACTTTTGCAAGTGTGTCAGCTTGTTTTGAGAGCGAGTCGTGAGCACTGATATATGGCCATACGTTTTATATGCAGTAGTATTGGCATTGTGGTGCTTGTTTGTCAGATCTTTCAAAAAGAGATCCGTGGAATTTTGTGCAAACACAACTCGCAAAAACGTGCAACCAGTTTTGAATGTTAAAAGTAGAACTTAATTTTGCGCATTAGTAAACATTTTAATAAATTGTTGAAAACCGGGAAAAAATCAGCAAGCCGCCTCAAGAGACAGAGCTCATATACTAAAAGTGAAAACTAGAGAAAGACAACTCCAACAGTTGCGCACATTTGTAAGAAGTTCAGACCTGAGCATTCACAAAAAATCTGGCCGTATGTACTATTAAAACAAATTTATGAATAGTTGATATGTATGCACTAGTTACGATTTTAGGGCCGTTTATACGAGGGAAGATAAAACGCGACTAAGCTAAGACTGGATGCGACTTACGTTAGACGCGAACTGCTCATGTTCGCCTCTTTACTTAGTTGCGCTTTATGCTGAACCACGGTTTTCGTCTATTCTTATCCAAGACGCGTTTTGCCTTTGATGTAAAACTGCTTGTACAAGTGGATCAGTTGGCGTCTAGTTTAGCTTTAATAGTGACAACTAATGCTGAACCAGAGTTTTCGTCTATTATCGAAGACGCGTCTTGCCTTTGACGTAAAACCGGTTGTACAAGTGGATCAGTTGGCGTCTAGTTTAGTTTTAGTAGTCACGACTAACGGTGGACCAGGGTTTTCGTCTATTCTTATCCAAGACACGTTTTGCCTTTGACGCAAAACTGTTTGTACAAATGGATCAGTTGGCGTCTAGTTTAGCTTTAATAGTCACGACTAATGCTGGACCAAGGTTTTCGTCTATTCTTGTCCAAGACGCGTTTTGCCTTTAATAGTGCTGCAAAAACGGATAGTAAGAATAATAAACAAAAGCCATTTTCTGGCTCATACTAATCCTATTTTTAA
>JAOBRG010055562.1:9033-21662 GCA_027574985.1 Umimayanthus nakama | reverse complement strand
TATTTTCGCTTCTCTAACTGTGCGAGGACAACCTTCGCCTCGGTTTCAAGTCTAAGCCTGGTTACCTTTCAGGAACCATGAAATGGACTATTATATAAAAATAACTTGTCCCGCTAGTTTTTGTGTCACCTTTAGAATTCACAGATTTCAGAAAACAAATCCTATATTACTCTGATACTCTGTGAGGTAACCGTGGAAACCAACATTTCAGTAGTTATGCAGAGTTGAACTGATAAGCTGACAAGATAATATAAAGCGAGCTAAAAGCAACCAGCAATGATACACTGTATACAAGAAAACCTGATACATAGACTGAAAAACAGCACTTTCCTTTGCCAGAAGTTCAAAAATTCACACCAGTCCTTCCTCACCCCATTCACACATTTCTTGACCATGTGCCAAAACCTGATCAAAATTTCCAATTTTCGGACTTCTGGCGAAGGAAAAGGCTGTTTTGCAGTCTACCTGATACCTGGTTGGGTGGCAAAAAAATTAAAACAAGTGGAACTAGCATCACAGCAAGCACATTCTCAGGTATGCTCCATACTGTAGATTCATTGTTTATGTGTGGATGCTCGTAATTGATTTTGTTTCAAATGTTTCTTCAGCCTCTGCAGTAAAAACTCTTCTTGGGCCTCTACACAGGTATGTAGTTTGCATTAAGTTGGCCTCATTTTCTCAATCATTAACTAGCATTTGATGTTTCAAGCAAAACACAAGTTTTATTTGTATTTAAGTGCTACTATCACTCGTATCTAAGCCATCTGAGAATATATGAATATACTCTTGAGTTCCAAAAGAAAAAAAATTTAACCAAACTTATGACTAAGGTTAAAATTAACAACTTTCTCCTTACAGTGTGAAATGCTGTGTGTCAGAAGATGAGTCCATCATTTGCAGCAGTGCTGCTGAGCTACTGCAGTTTATAGAAGTTGAGGTTAGAAAGTACTAATGTACTTCTTGTTTTATCTCTATTGTGCTCTGCCTATTATCAGAGAGTTCCTTGTGTTGGCAGTTAAATTTGGAAAATACTTATAAAATTGCCATTCAGTATAGTAGTAGTAATATGCTTTATTTGCATGATATAAAATGTTTTACATATTGCCTAAGCATTACAAGGTAATTGTACACACTCAAATTAAAAAGGGAAAAAAATTACATTGTACATTTCGTTACAATAAATATTGAAAAGAAAAACAAATACAGAACAAAAAATGTAAAAATAGAAACAGGAACAATAACTAGCTGTTAAGATAAATACATGCTGTTGTATACTTGATCATATTTCCATGAGCTGACTTACTTTTCTTCTTGAACAGCACTTGTGAATATAGTTTGCTGTGAGAACTGTCGAATTTTTGATGTGAATAGAGCCTTTGTTAGGTTTATTTGATCATGTGGAACGATTTCTAGGATTGTAGTTACATTTTGCATAAATGTTTGTCGGAGGTCAGCATATAAAGTGCACTTGAAAAGTAGATGCATTTCATCTTCTATATCATTGTTGTTACAGAACTTGCATGTGCGTTATTCTCGAGAAAGTACAGGTCTACAATATGTTTATCTACCTGTTTCAATAAAGAAAGCGTGATTGCTTGTTCTGAATTTGTAGTAGTCTTTTTTGAGATCAAAATTCTTCACATCATTAAGAAATTGGTCTTCTTTGAATTCCTGTTTAATTTTACTAAAGAAATCTAACCTAGTTTTAGTTTTCCAATAGTTAGAATATTTGCTTTGTAGTTGCAAAACAATATGACTAACACTGTGTGCAATGCCTTGTTCAGTACATGCAGAATCACAGAATTTCAGAATCTGGTTTATATTGTCCATATATAAGTTGGACAGTTTGGGACTAATTTCATGCATGATATGTAAGGCCTGCTTAACAATAGAACTATCATCTTTTGCATTTATATATTGGTAGCAATTTAAAATTTGTTTAATAATTGCAATTTGTACTGGAAAATTCCCAATTTCACTGCTAGTTGCGTGATTCGATGCTTTTCTATTTAACCCGAAAACATCTTACAGAATCGCAAGTGGGCTTTCTCTATTGGTGTTTTATCCCACTTTTCAAAATCTAGTTTTATGTATAGACTACCAACTGCATTATTATATCTTCAAAATGTTATTCACATAAATCACTTACAAAATACTACCATTCTGTAGCTTCACATAATTACACTTTTGAAAATGCATATGTCTAAACATTATTTCTGATATATTCTTAAAATAATTAAATGAAAAATTTATGTTAATTTCTGAAAACGTGAATCTGTTTCACTAATATAATAATGATGCCACAAATAACAATTAGTTTTGACATACTTTGCTGAGTTAATATAAAATGGTAAAAAAGTTTTAAAAAACACAAACATTTTCAACCTCTTAGGTCATCTTTAGGTGTGCCCGAAGATAACACAAGAGGTTGAAAACGTTTGTGTTTTATATGAAATTCCATTTAGTTGTTATTCCTTACTTGTATGTTTTCTCTGAAGCATCCTGCAGGTTTTGTCATCAATGATGCTTGCCAGGGATTGTACAATACTTATGGAAAGGGTTGTAAAACCATGGTGTGTCTTATTGGTTTCTGGTCCAAAGCTGCCCAGAACTTATTGGAAAAAGTATGTTTTTATTGCTGTGTTTGTACTTGTCAATGTTGTCTCCTCTACACAAATTTTAACATTGCTGCTTTTAATTAGTTTCCATCTGTTGCTCCCATTAAGTTTGTCACAATCTGTATTCTCTGTATTGTGTCAACATAGAACAAAGTTTCTGGTTATAAGAAAACAAAAATTGTCATCGACTCGAAATTCTCTGGGATGAGGTTACAAATTCTTCAAAAATGTGTAGAGAAAATGTTTGGAGAAAGGTGATCAGATTTACATGTAGTAAAACATGACACTTTGGGGAATGAAAGATTAAACAGTGTGAAACCACTTATTGGAAAGCATTTTTAGTTTTCTAAAACCTGAGAAATGAAAAACTGGAGTTATGATACATGTTGTCTGTAATCTTGAGTTCTGTTTCAGCTATTTTCGATGCTGGTTGAAATGCGTGAATTAAAGGCTTGTAGACAAGTATTTTTTATACAAAATTTCTCTTGAAACAAATGCTTCACTTCTGGTAACCTATTAATAAATACTTCTAGGGCGTGCCTGTTCCGATCATTGTCAAGCTTTTTGAGGAGGCTTTGGATCACAGCATATCTGCACTAAAAGGTGTTGCCATCCAACTGGACATTAGTAAATTTGCTGAGAGTACAACAACTAACAGCAATTCTACAACACCCGAAAGGGAAAACCAGGAGTGGAAGGAATTATATTTAAGACATTCCATTGTTAGTAGTTTGAACAATAGTCACGGTCTTAGTAGTGAGTTCATCATTGACCAAAGAGAACTTCAACTTCGTACAACTGAAAGTAAAATAGAGTCAAGAGCTGGTACGGGAGAAATAACTGGCGTTTTAAATCCAGAAAAAGGGAAAGTACAGTTTGAAACAGGTGACCATTGCAACTTACCGAGCGTTGAATACAATAAAGCCCCTGTTTTTACAGCTGAAGTGGACGAGTCATTGGACGATGATCAGGACGTTTCGTGGTTCTTTGGTTCCCAATCATGTTCTGAATCTGTGACATCTATTATGGTTGAAACTGTACTGCCTAGAGTTTGTCCTTCTGGACCAACTGGTAAGAACTCAGTGTTTCCAACGTTGCAGCAAGGCAAAAAAGAAATAGTCAAAGCCGATGAGTGTAGAAAAACAGAGCTGGACAAACTTGCAAACAAAAAAACCAAGGACACCAGTTTTCAAACTACCTTCGGTCTTTTGGGTAAGTCGAGCCGTGTTTGTGGATCATTTAATGCTAACAGCAGCGAGGAGTGCGCGTCTTGTTTTGACATCCTGCAAAGACACGAAGACAGTGTTCCAGGCAAAACAAGCTTATCGGTTGAAAAACATGAGACAGAGCAGTGGCAAAATGATGACAGTCTCTCCAATATTTTTGGTTCACCCAAACGAGACGTTGAAACTGCGAAACCCGAACTCCAAATGCAGAAAGAAGAATTCAATAATCGTCTTGCTACTTTGCTGCAACTCAAACAGGAAAAGTTTAAACCCGATTTTACATCCTTGTCTAAGTATTCTCGAATGGTTTCTTTTCATAAGCATAGTGCTCAGATTACTTCGTGTAAGTCTAGTCCTATACCCGTCGATATCAACCAAAAGGAAGCTTGTGAGTCGACAGACAACAGCGATGACGAATTTTCTACTTGTTTCGATAACGTACCAACAACAGTGGATACTGCCTCAAACGCTGATACTGTTTCTTTGTCAAAGACCTTCAGAGAACAGGCAACAACTAAACAAAGGGTGTCGGCTACCAAAACAAAAGCAGAACGGCTGGGAAATCTAAGCCATCAAACAAAGGTCTCCAGTTTAGAGAAGAAATTTACCAATTTACTTCAGCAGCAACAAAAGGACGATATGATTACTTCAGACACAGCAAGGTTATCAAAATATTCACGCGTATTTTCAGGCTGCAATGCTTCTCTAGGTAAAACCGAATTAGCGTCAGTTGTGCTAGATGGTTCAGAAAGGGATTTTGATAAGAGTAGTATGTCTTGCTCAGCTGACAGAAATTGTGCTGTGAAGCATCCCCAGGTTCCAACTTATAGTGATATTGCAACCAATCTAAATATTCTTGGCAAAAGACTGAGTCATGGAAAAAAGAGAGAAATGGACTTAGCTGTTCAGGTTGTACAAGCACAAGTAAACTATGCAAGAGACACACTGTCTACTGAAATACAGATTGAAACCAAGTTGATCCATGTGGAGACAGTTCTTGGCCCACCCAACCTTAAATCACAAATCATTGGCGGTCTTGTCGTTGAGGTGGATGATATTGAAGTAAATCTTCTCAAGAAGTTCGCAGATAAACCAATGTCATTTGTTCTAGTAAATGGCAACGTTACACCAGAATTTCGGCATCTGGGACTCAAAGAAACAACACCGTTAAAGCAGGTACTTCACTGTAAAGATGGCTTGAAGAACTTAAAGAACGATCGCCAGTTGTGGTTTGAACGGATTCAGAAAACGTTAAGTATGCTGAACATAGGTGCAGTAATAGTGAAGGGTGTGGTTGACGACATGGTAGCCGATCACTGTAGGGCAGTTGGCATCGTGGTGCTACAAAAGGTGATGTTCTCAAAGTTGCAGCTTCTCTCAGTTTGTTTTGGGGTAACAATCACGACGTATCTGACTAACATTCGTACATCAGAAGTAGGTAGACCAATAACTGTAGATTTCTTTGAATCTGGATGGACGCCATTCACGTATAGAAATCCTTCCACCAAATCGGTCTCCACTACTACACGAAAAACATCTTTTGTCGTTCTCAGGAATGTGCTCGACTGTCAGCACGAGAAAGAGAGTTTGGTTGCACCACGATGCGCACCCTTGCAAACTGTACTAATCAGCGGACCTTCTAGAGACATCGTCTGTGATACAGAGATGAAATTCTGGAGCTGTTTCCATAGCTTGAAGAATACGCTGAGTTGTGAGAGAGTCTTACCAGGGGCTGGAGATTCTGAAAAAGCGTGTATACATGAACTAGAAAGACTTCAGCGACAAGGTTAGTTATCTTTTTTTGCAAAAGATTCTCATATGTTCCTTGCCATTGAATGTACGTCACATTATTTGCTGTTGGTTACACCGCTATTTCCGGTGCCCTGCCTTTAGTTTTACAGTTGAGTGAATCGTCGTAAAACAAATCAAACATGCATTGAGTCATTACGGGCGTTAAGTAGAGTCTTTGCTATTTGCCATATGCAGGAGTGTCGTGGTGTATAGAAAAGTCAATAAGTTTTGAAAATTAGCAAAAGGCTTGGAAAAGTCACCTTTTGGTTTTGTTCATGGAGTTTCAAGGCCTTGATCATGAGCCATGGTGACCGTGTAAATGATAACAAACGTTTCTGGTATTGTATACTAGCAATGAAAAACTGTTTTCTAGGCGAGATTTAAACAACCAACTTTTAGAATGTTTGTCCATGAATTTTGACATATTTCGATATGTCGTGGTCAGGGTAAAATTTGTTGTGTTGAGAACTTAGAGTGGCTCATTAAACATTAGTGATCAGTTAGCAATATGAACAATAACACGATGAAGCTCGCATTTCGAATCTGTTTTTGAATTTTGACATAGGTAACCTTTGATTAAACACTGAGTTACACAAGGAGTCGGCACGTTCAATAGGCCCAAAACTTTCGGGGTTTTTCTTTTGGGAGGGACGGGTGGCTCGAGGGACGTTTCGCTTAGTTCGGAGTTGCAACACCTAAATGTTGTCCGTTGTAAGTTGAATTCATTCCAAATACGTTGGTTCTTGGCAAAAGTGTTCATTGATTTGATTGTCCAAAACTTAGATATTTAAGAGTTGAAACACAAGTGATATAGTTTGTATTTGAATTTGTGCGGTAAATAACGTTTCAAATAAATAGCGTTTCCTTAAAATAACTTTGTCTTGATAAAATAGGATCGATAACTAGCCCTTACATGTTGCTTATAAGCGAAACAGCAAGCTTGTAAATCAGTCGTGTGTTTAAGTTTGAAATTATACCGGTCTGTGCTTTTACAGTCTTGTAGATTTTTCTTTCAGTTTTTAAAGTTGGTTCTTTCTGTTTTCATTGAACAGTGGGAGTGAAGAAAGGAGCTGCAGGAACGCTGTGGACGGATAAAGCATTGGATGATTTCCGCCCAGCAGTTTACAGCGCTTTCATCGAGGGTTTCGAGACTTATCTGATGTCCGTGTTGTTAAACAGCGGACAGTTTGCCACTAGCTGCCACGCCCTGGCATTTTTGAAGGAACAGTTGCAAGAAACAAGTACTCAGACATTGCCAAACCTGGAATGTCATCCTTTGCTACATATCGAACGGTTTGATGCCCTTGACTTTCAGCTGGAGGGTGGTTTGTGTCGGGGGAAAAGTCACGGTACAAAGTTGTCCACTGAGAACGATATTTCAGCTGAGGAGTTGCTTTTCAGACACGGACAAAGGCGTAGTGAGAGACAAGAGTGTAGATCTGACTTTTATGATGACTCCACCGTGTGGGACGATTTTGTGAGTAAGTGTGAGGCGTGGCGGCGGGCAGTTGGGGTGGTGCTCACACTACTGCAGTCAGACATTCTCATAACAACAGGTGTGAACAGAACTCGTTAGAGAACGTAGCCCGTTAAGGGCTCGAAGCTTAGATTTTTTTGATAGTTGCCCAGGGACAAACGATACTAACTTCTTGGTTGTCCTAGCCAAAAAATCACTTGTCCCAACACCAAAGCAACATGTCCAATGAGGGTGCAACACTTCATAACCAAAGCACTCTGGCTACATTAGACAAAATATTCTCCGTTACTGTTGCTGCTCAACTTAATAACTGCAAAGTATATCCTATTGAAGTTTGCGTGTTTACAGTAGCATAACCAATTACGTAGCAGAATGTTCTATTGAATGTTCAAAATCAACTTCTTTGACTAAAGCTACAATACTGTAATCTGCATTGGAGTTACCCTTACATGTTTGCGAGTATCTTCAGTTGTTCCAAGGGAACAACAAACTAAACAAGTGCTGATTCTCATTCTTAAACTCGTTCAGAAGGTCTACAGTTTTATGAGTAATGTTGATCTTCGCATTAAACATGCTGTTGCAACAAAAATAATCTAGATAACCTCTGGACAAACCAAGTAGACGATATAGTCGTCCTAAGCCGTTCTTTGTTTTTCTCTGACAAGGGACATGACTTATTTCGAGCCCTGCCGTTTGCATTTCCCCAAACTCACGAAACGAAACAAAACAAACTAGCGCAAAGATTCGTCATCACTCGAGAGAAGGCTTGTGGTCAACTGATTCTTCACTAGCTCAAATATCTAGCAAAGCACTGTGGATAAACAAAATAGTTAAAAGATTTGCGATCGACTATCGTTATCCTTTGCAAAAGCTGTGGTTTTTCATAGTCCAACGAAAATCGCTGAGCTGAGACGTGAATCGAACATCTCCAAACTGAGTGATGTCGTAATTTTTTACTTGCAATGAAAAACACAATCTAACACAAAGGATCACGGCATAGCTGGTTGTAAGCCTTTAAAGCCTATTTTGATTTGGCCGGTGTAAATTCTTCTAAATTTTATACAGTTGCTGTGATGTTACCACGGGCTTTCAAAGGCCCAAGTACATGGATGGTCCGTCCTTCCTTCTTTGGTTAAAAATAAAACATTTCCCAATGGAGTTGTTATTAAAAATGACATAGAAAAACGATGCAGTCTTAAGGTTACCGTTCACAATGGAACGGATCAAAAACTCGAATTTGGGATTTTCGCAGAATATAAATATTCATTACATGAACTTCTAGTCAAAAGGAGTGTTTTTCAATACGCCTAATAGCTTGCGAGATATGGCGAACGAAAGTTTTTACTGGAAGTAAAGTTGTTAGACGCGCGGTGTACTTTAGAAGTGATTTTCTCGAGATGTATTTGGCTAAAACTACAAAAATGCCGGAAAAGGATCAATGCTCCCTCATTTTTAATCTCATGCTGTCAAATTTGGCAAGTTGATAAAATAATAGCTGAAGGTGAAAACCGTCCTGGTAAATTTTAACATTGCGCTCCAATATTTTTTATGACTCAAACAAGGCAGTTTTGTATGCTGTAAATGGGGATTTTTTCTTCAAATGCCTGCAGAAAATTAAAGACGATTTCAATGAAAAATCGTCAAGACGGACTGATTAGAGCGCAAATGGTGTTAAAACTGATACTGAAACAAACTACAAATGGCGTAAATTGAAGCAGACAGCCGCATTGACGTCTAGATGTGAAAGGGTTAGTTTGAATTATGAAGCTCCCATTCATTTACAAACAAACATTTTTTTAACAAATTTCGCCATCATCTAGATTTCACAAGCTTTCCGTTGATATATAGGTTTGTGGGTAACCGATGCGTATTAACGAAGTTAATTAGGAAAAACCCAAAATAAAACCGTAACCTTAACACTAATTTGTTTCAGTCCTGGAAAATGAAGACCCCCAAAGTTACTTAAACAACATACCACAACCTAAACAACACAAATAACTTAACGCTTTATTACGTCGTGACTGTTTTGTTTTACTAAGGTTTATCTTATATTGTATTTCTTAGGCGGTCTTCGTTCAGTTCCAGATCCAGTCTAACGTCACGACCAAGCCGGCCTTAAACTTTAATTTTCTTTAAAAGCAAAAAGCGAGCACATTGACATGGCTGCATTTTTTCATAAATGCATTGAGAGATTAGCGAACTTGGACTAAATTTTGTATCAAGACTGGTTTTCACAGTCAGATGGTTGTAGTTTTTTTCATGAAAGCTTTGAGAAATTCTTCTTACTTCGTGCCAACTTTGCCAGAGTTGCCAAATGCATATTTATGTTTGTAAGCTCAACGACGTTGATTGCCGCCACCCTGGAAGAATGGACCATGCAATTCTTTGTCAATCACAATACCATTTTGTATCCTCGAATGAATATATTTGTTTGCCAACTTTTACCAATTAGATGTGGAAACATGGAAATCAAGTATACAAATACAACAAACTTATTTTAAAAACATTACTGTTGATAATGGGCTCGTTTGGAGAGAATAAATCTGCAAAACACAAAATCTAATTTTAATCAAACAGGTTTGCTTACTGAAAAAGATACGATATTTATCACTAATATTGCTGGAAGATGTTTATTTTAAGACCTTTATACCACAAGAAATATACTGTACATGTCTGTATGAATGTTGCTCAGCTGCCTCGCCTTGCTCTCCAATCTAGAAAAGTTAATTTTGAAGGCAGCTACTGTGATTCATAGAATACCAAATTGTTCAATGGACAATAAGGTTTTAAGATAAGGGGAGTGACATAGGATATATCTATAAAGCCCGGCGCACACAAGCGGAAACAGCTGAGCAAAAAGTCTCGCAAGGCCGTAAGCTCAGCTGTTTTCTCCCGTGTGCGCGTAAATTTTAGTGAGGAAAAAGTTATCAAATATGTTATTTATGTGTCTCACGATCTCGGGAGGCAAAACTCTCAAAAAATGTACGCGCACACAGGAAACGCCAGAAACGGACGCACTGACTGTGGCGCATCATGCGGCAGTAACTGCGCGCGCGGCAGTGCCACACATGAAGCAACTCTAAATTTTACGCAAACAACTAACATGACGAGAGCTTGTACATCTCAATACAAAACAGCGCAGAGGAGGTTTTACTCATTTTTTTATTCAATAATAATTATTCGTCCCTAGCTCGAAGATTGCAAAAAAAAAAATGTCCGAAACCGACATTCCTCTCGCGCACGCGCGGTGAGCCTGGGTCACTTCCCGCCACCACGCATGGCAGTTGCCCAATCGCGATGAGAGATGAGCGAGATGGCGTCTCCAGATCCACTTTTGCAGCAAAAGTATGAAGTATTGTAATTTTTTTCGACAGTAAAAATAAGCAATTGAACTTTCTCAGTGCACCAGGAAAAGCAAGATAAGCAAAATGGTGTGCTAAAGCTTAAGAGAATCTTGAAATACATCGCCTTTTATGATCGTAACCATGACAATGTTTCCGTGTCTTTTCCTGCTCGAAAGTCCAAGATTTAACTTAAGGTTAAACATGAAAACAAGGAAAGAAAAAACGAGGATCTATAACATGCCGTACGGACCTAGCAAACGAGGCTTATAAGATGTTTATTATGTGGCTTTGGTGATTATTCCGGTTCTGATAAGGTGATCGAGAGCTAGCGGTCCGTACGGCAAGTTACGGACCTGGAATTGACCAATCACAGAACGCGATACCAGTCAGCCATATAATAATATTGAGAATTACAGGATATCCAGCAAAACTCACAAAGTAATAAGCCAATGTTTTTATTCTAATTAAAGAAAGAAGAGAGTTTTATTTTTTAAAGGAATGGGTTATCATACATCTTTCCTTGACAAATGGGTTTGATCAACAAAAGTTGATATGGTTTGTTTTTCGCCTGTGGGATATAGTGTTTAGCTGACGTTTCGAGCGCTAGACTCGGTCTGCTCCGACGAAGGGCTAACGCTCGAAACGTCAGCTAAACACTTTACCCCACAGGCAAAAAACATACCATATCAACTTTTGTTGATCAAACCCATTTGTTCAGCGTACTCGCCCACGCAGATAAAACAGTTTTTTCAAAACTAGTCTCCCAGTGTTTATCTTTCCTTGACGTTTTGCTGTTTTGGGAGCTTTATATTTTCAAGGAGAAAATTTTCTTGAACTTATGTCCAGTTACACTCCCAGTCACGACAAACATAAGCTTGACAAAAGAGTTGTTATTGGTCGTATCGTTAGCAGATTTGGTGGTTATATAAAGAACCGTTTTTAGCCAAAAAGCCAGATTATTTCTTTGTTGGTAACCTAAACGACTCCGATATTATATGTCCGCATTGGACTTCACGGCGTTATTGCTTCAGCTTGTATCCATGTTTTAGCGGAACGTTGACGATTTTGAAGGACTCCTTACTGCTTGTGCTCTTTCTGTGTGTCTCTCGTGCTGCCGACCTGGAATCTATTATTGTTTTTTTAAAGTCTCAGTCTTCCTTTTTCCGTATTTATTCCCCAAATACAAGCCACGCCCCTTCCTCCTCTCCCAAAAGCTGTTTCAGTCTTTTTTATCCCAGCTTTAATAACGATAAAACTCGAAAGTTTTTTATGTTTGTTAAAACAATCTTCTCAAAGGCCCGTTTCAAAGATCGCACTTAGATCGTGTCGAACCAGACTGAATTGAACTCCGAGTGAAGGGCGACTCTAGCACAACAGTTGTTTCAAACGTTGTGCTATGACCTATGTTTGGGAGTGCCATCCAACATTCCCGCTTTGTGGACACAAATCTTCATCTTTGGTCATCTGAAGCTCGACGTTTGCCGGAAACCACGTCGCGTCACAGTCGTGTAGTATGACGCTTACTAAAAGTCTAAAGCTTGCAAAGGTTGCTGGTTGCCTTCGTCCATCTTGTGACTGCTGAAAGAGTCTTATGTCAAAAGATACAACGTCCAGAGAAAGACAGTTCCGGAATCTAGTAGTTCTTGGAAAACAGAATGTGTAAAGGACTAAATATTAGAATATTAAACATAAGGTAGGAAGAAGGATTTTTATTTTGGGATACTATTTATTTAATTTTTTTCAGTTTAGTTATAAAAAAAATGTGTTGAGCATGATCGGTAAAATTTCACTCAACACTACCTCTAAAGCTTGACCAGAAGGCTTTTTCCATCTTCACATTTTCAATAACTCCTCCCTTAACTCGCCACTCGCACTGTACTAAAAATACGCCTTATACCCTCGCACCGACCCTTAACCGCCGCTAACATCACTCCCATCTTAACGTTTTAACACTCTCCCTTATCTTCACACTCAATTCCTACACTCATCCCAAAGGCCTACGCTCACACAGATCCTCGCACGCTTAAGTGCATCGTGACACTTTAACTACCTTGTCTCCTTCAAGTCCACGCTTTACCTAACCCGTCTGAGCCAATCCTACTGACTCAAAACACACGCAACCGATCACCCTCGCTTCGCTCTTTCGCCCACTGTGGTCCAACCGCTAGCTCTA
>JAOBRG010055561.1:19192-37735 GCA_027574985.1 Umimayanthus nakama | reverse complement strand
CATTATCGAGGAACAGTTATGCAAAAGCGTTTGGCAATTGGTCAAGGGGCAGAAATTTAAGAACAAAAAAATCGAGGGGGGGTTCGTTGAACCCCCCCCCTTGCCAGTTTAAGGGTTAATTTAATTTTTATTTACCAGTAAAACATAGTGATAGAGCGTTCGTATATTCCTCTAAGAGCTGTACCGTTTGATAGATTTTCAATTTAAAAACATTCACTTATGTTGTACTGCGGAAAAAAAAATTCTTCATGTAATGACGCAACCACTGATAGCAAAAAATATGAACGTTTTAATTCTTTCCCGTATAAATTCATTTATTCGGCATAGAAAACGTTTCATGTTTTTTCTGCCAAAGGTTACGTCATTGCATAAAGAAACTTTTTTCCGCAGTACTAAACAAGTAAATTTTTAAAAACATGTGACTTGGTTTTTAAATATAGCTTATTTCAGATCAATTATGCAAAAATTGACCGAACCACTCTAAAGTGCCGTATTCAATCAACTTTAAGCGCCCAAGCCGGATAAGTAATTAAGTTTAATTCCTTTTTTCAGTGAAACATTTCGAGAAAAAGTGTAGTTATACAGCTGCCGTTCTTCACCTGTATAAAAGGGGAATATATATTAAAGTCAGTAGATTGGTGTTATAGGGGAACTGTTTTGATCCCAAGGAACGTCAAACACATTTGTGGCGTGGCCGTTTTTGACGATTTGGGGCAGCAGCTTACAAACAGTTAAATTTTTTATCACTTCTATAGCAAAATCTGAAGGTAAGCTATGCACGAGTTCCTTTAAAGATTGGGTTTTTTATTTAACATCATGCTGATTGAATTTTAAAAAGGCGTTACGAGACCCTGTTATTTTATATTAAAATAAGCAGCCCATGGTTTTCACTGAAAACAGTTTTATGTATTTGAAATATCTGGCATTTTTGACAGGTTATCTCCCCTTTAAGCCTGGTCCCCAACTGATCTGTAACGATCGTCAACGGTCGCGGACCGCATGCAGCAAAATGACAACGTTACAGATCATATCGGAGCCAGGCTTTAGAGGAAAGATTGAGAAAACCGCTACTTGAAAGTCCACCCCCTTCCCCCCTAAAGAAGTAAATAAATAAACAGTTGTAAAGTCTTAACTTGCCTATCGGACGCATCTTAAAACACAGATTTTTGGTGGCTTTGCGCAAATTATTCTTTATCAAGAACTGTATTTTTCAAACGGTTGTGTTTTAAACTACTCTTTACTGAAAATCTACTCTGAAACGCTGATTATTCTATCACAAGTGAAATCTTAAAACGCGATTTCTTCAATCGTTATTGACTGATGTACGTGATGACAAAAAGTGCGCATTTAGAGATAAATTTCAGTAGAAAAAATTTTCTTTGCAAATTTGCAAATTCATTACAGCGAGAAAATAGCTGCACCTGCATGCCTATCATGATTGTTCTATATATTCGTTATAAATTCAATCAAAGTGCAAAATTAAATTGCCTGCTTAAACCAACCTTCCCTCATGCAAACTGGTCCCAAAGACGTCCCCAAACTGTCTGGCCAAATCACATGAAACTTGCGTCGTCTTACAAGATCTTTTAGTTAAGGTTTCATCTACAGAAAAGTTTCGTAGATCCATTTCAATTTGTTCGTTCTGGCAGATTGAAAATAACTGGTCGTGACCAGTTTAAATTGAAAGGTCTAACAATCTTTATTTGACCCGTTATTACATACTAATTGCGCAATAAAAATCAAAACAGTTAAACCAATTGAGTAGGGCAAAGGGCATCCAATAAAAACATAAGAGGTTGTCTTGGTTTCATACCCTGAATTAAGATATAGTAGGTATAACCTTAGTTAGTCGAGCTCGACTAACTATGGTATAACTTGTTTTATTGTATGGCTCACTGACTTCGCGCGCTGTGTGATTGGTCAATTCCAGGTCCGTAAGTAGCCCTACGGACCTCTAGTACCTCGATCACCTTTTCAAAACCGGAATAATTAACAAAGCCATATAATAAACAATTTATTAGCCTAGTTTGCTTGGTCCGTACGGCAAGTTATGAATCCTCGTTTTTCCTTCCTTGTTTTCGTGGCCCGCGCGCTTCGATCTTGGCCCATAAAAGGAAGGAAAAAACTCGGTCCATGACTTGCCGTACGGACCTTGTATTCGGCTACTCTGAGGTATGTATTGGGTCGGTTAGGCACACACATACACAGAATAACTTGGCAGAGAAGAAGAATAGTTAGTACTCATTGATAAAGAGATTATTTAGTTTCTTTTTTATTAAATACTGCAAGGCTGGCTGATCTTAGAGATTCATCAGTAAAACATCCAAGTTTTAGGACCTTGAAACTTTATACTAAATAATCTGAGTATGCAACAATGCACAATGCAACAGTTTCAGAAGACAACCTTTTTTGAATTAGGTGTACATATAAAATACAGCTGTGATAAACTTGACGAGATCTATACAGGTGCGCGCGTACATTTTTCCCGGCCACAACTCTCCTAATGCACCGAGAGAACCGAGCCGCGCTGATACTTGAGAAGGGCCGTTCTGGCCAGAACCAGGTCTGAAAACTCGTTTGTTCCATTTAAGAACTGGCTGGTCGGACCGGCACGGGCGAGATTATTTTTTACGCCCACTTCAAGATGGCGGACTGTCACATTCGTAATACCTTAGACTCTTCCGCAGGCAACTCGGCAGAACTATTGCGGCAAACCCTACGTTTCGCCGCTAGAGTTGCCTACGGAGGAGGCTAGTAATATCTTATCATAGTGCTATTGATGGTTGTTCATGGTTATCTATGTTTAGTAAGGGTTAGGGTTGGGTTTGGCTTAGACTTTTTGTTAGGACTTTAGATAACCATGCAAAAAAGTAAAGTGTTGGCAGCGAAACGATGCGGGTTAGTGCTAAGATAGTGAATAGTGACTCCTGTTTATGAGATCCTACGTTCAAGACTCGTCATGCTCACCTTTCTTCGTCATTTTTAACTTCTATTTTTTTCTTGAAATTTTTCTAAGTACGAGTCTCAGTTTGAGCATTTTTGCAGTTCTAGTAAGCGTCAGCCATCTCAGTGTAGTGGACGTAGAAAAAACCGCCCGGCATGGAAAGTGGTTATGCACTCATTGGTCATGCACTTATTATTATTTAGTAACGAGCGCTTGCAAATCCACTTTATGCAGGAGTTCCGAGATTGTTTTATGTGGTTCAAACTTTATCTATTTACTTATAACGATATTTTGACAGGGAGATCTCTCACAATGTGATTTTCAGGGAGGTCCAGTATAACTGAAGAAACTTGCTACAAACAGCAATTTAAAAACTACATGTTAGAATAATTATATAAAAATCAGAGTAATCTAATGCGTTTTTAAAAACTCGTATGCACATTTTAAAAGATAGAATCTTAATTGTCCGTGCAAGTTAAAGTTGAAGACTTCTGGCAGTCTTGGGAGATTCGTTTAGGAAATAATATACAGCTAGTGTTAGTGAAAAAAGCAATGAATCCCTAAATTTATAGCTGAGTAAAACTATTATAGCATCTTCAAACAAGCGCATGTTTAATGGACACGATGTAAGAACGCGTTTAAGCTGGCCGGGCCTGAGGATGTTCTTATTCAGCACATTTATTTTTTTAATTGAAATTTTTAGGCAAATCTCAGCCCCAACGTTCGTGTTAACAAAGTTCAGTTTATAAGATAAAAACAATTTATGAGATTTGCGTGATCGTGCCATATGCTGCAACCACAGAATAGTTTGCACACTTCTTCTTCTTCTTCTTCTTCTTCTTCTTCTTCTTCTTCTTCTTCTTCTTCTTCTTCTTACGCAGACTTAACGCAAGAAGGATGAACTTCGACTCAGAGTCGCTTTTCATTACTTTAAATCCCGATGAGTAGATGCGTGTGAGATACTGCCTATATCCCAGTGTTATTTCCTTAATATTGGTTCAAGCGAGGTATCACGTTTGGGAGAAAAATTCATCTTTTTTCTTTTTAGCTCTACCGATTCCTAATTAACTGAGTACCACAAGTTTCAGTTTAAGCTAGTTTTAAATTCGGCCAATACGGTAGTATTAGCAAAGTTAATCCCAGTTTCACAGAAGACAGTCCACATTTTTGGCGAGGCAAATCTGTAAGGCCAAAGTTTGTTGATACAACCTCCCCTCACCAGGCTTTACCGGATAGTGGAAATTGTTGAAAAATTGAAAGGAACGTCGAATTTCGCACGAACTCAGTTCGGTTCATGTAAACTAATTCGACGTCTGTGGGCTTGATTCGAGTTTAACTTGATTTCTACCCTTGAGCTAATTATAATTGGTAATTTTCCGGTGTCAAAATGCACTGAGTTGTTATTTACGGGGAAAGATTGCCTATTGGAAATGGAAATCGCAATGGCTTGTGTGCTGTTTTTTAGATTGAAAATATACTCCGGTTGGCCGAGGATGCTCTGGTTGGAAATATACGCCTGGTTATTTACTCAGTTGTTTCAGTTTTGGCCTTGGGTGTTTTTAGAACGGTTAAGTCCTTGCCAAAGGGTGGTTCTGTGACACTTTTATTTGGGCTTCAAACTAAAACAAACAAAGTAGGATTCCCCGGTCCCTCCTTTCAACCCTAAATCCCGTACGGTTCGTCGTTGTTCTTTTTGCCTAGGGATACAACAACCGCCTCAAGTCTTTAGTGGATTACTGTTTCGCTAATATCGAAATCTTTGCATAATTACCGTGTTATATTGGTTTCAATCTAAAAAATCAAGACTTTGAATCATAACGATACGATACAGTACCTCAGTTGGTGATTGATTCAAAGATATTTTGAAAACCTTTTCAAGATGATATGGGAGGAAAAGAAATGGGGGGGGGGTAAAGGTTGATTTTTAGGAATTTGTAGGTTCTTTTGGATTTAAGTTAGTGGCCCTTACTCGCTTAGAGTTAGGAAGAGTATTGGTCGAGTACCAACTGACCCTTTTTTCCTTTTCAAATCTCTTCTCCAACCCCTCTATTGGCTCTAAACACAACCAAAAGAAAGAGCGAAGCGCCCGCTTTTTTATAACACACTTGTAAATATGACACCACCACTCGCGTATGCTTGATTTGTGTGTGAGTTAGGCTTATCCTGTCAGTTACAAAGAGAACTATTTGCATTTAGATAGCTTCTTTCATTTACCGTATCTTCAGAGTATTTATCTTTGCAATGTAAATGTGGCAAGGTAGGCATGGCGACCGACGGGCGGTTTTTGGTATCACCTCGGGTTGATAAGCCAGGATATAACACAATATTACAAAACTTATCGGTCCTCTCATGCCCGCCATCTGTTCGGTCTGAAACAACATATCGGTTGGTAAAAACAAAACTGCTCCCGCTCTGAGATTCGATAACCCAAGGTAAGAAATGGATCGTCATTCCTCCTTCAGCTAACGTTTTCTCTTGCTATTTGACACGTTCAAACAATAGCTTAAATCGTAATGAAAAAAGATTGAGAGTTGTTTAAGTGCCGAAGACATGTAATTTACTATAACAAGTTTCTACCACACAGATAATGATTTTGTTTGCTGTTGATGTTCCGTGTCACTGGCATTTTGCAACGAGCAGTCGTTTTCCTTTGCATTAAGATAGAGCAAAAGAAGAGCGTACATATAGTTAACTCGTTTTCGATCCGTAAAGTGAAACTTAAGATACTTTTATAAGCACTTTTGCCGCTTAAAACA
The DNA here is from genome assembly GCA_027574985.1 of Umimayanthus nakama. Classification (NCBI taxonomy): domain Eukaryota; kingdom Metazoa; phylum Cnidaria; class Anthozoa; order Zoantharia; family Parazoanthidae; genus Umimayanthus; species Umimayanthus nakama. The sequence continues at coordinate 32,035 of JAOBRG010055561.1, read as the reverse complement.
TCTGACATGCATGGTTTTAATCCTTTTCACCCATCCTTGTCACATAGAGTTATTACCAACTGAAGATTTTCTTTGCTAAAATTAGTACTAAAGTAGTTTCTTGTCGTATCTTTTAATTGGAAGTCTAGATATCGTTGGTCTTTCGATTTTTACAATTACCCAAAATCTTTTAACAGATTCACCGATACCTGACAAGCACAACACAAACCTGTCAAAATCCAAGTGTTCTTTTTATCAGAAATATTTTGGATATTGAGTTAAAAATGTTAAACAAAAGAGAGTTTTGCTAATCATCTTTTATGTTTTGTTTGCTAAAGTTTTTCAATAAATTTAAAGAACTTCTGCAAAGCGAAGCCCCCTGCAGCGATAAACGAGAAACTATTTACGGGCAATACTGATTTGCTCATACGTTGCACTGGTAAATTTTGATTCGCAAAATGAATTTACCCTTCTTTGCTGCTTTTAAAGTGTGTTCATATATAATGCTATTCAGCCAGAAATAGAGAAGTTTCCAGCTTCATTGGCAGAAGGACGTCACTCGAATGTATTTCACTCGGTCACCGGTTATTATTGAATAACACGCATTTGTTTTTGTGAAAGTTTTGACTTGATTTTCCAACTGTACGCGTTCGTATCATTCGTCAGCGTCTGTAAAGGGACGTTTTAAACAAAATGAAGCAATACTTCAATGTATGCAGGACAAAATGTTTTTGTGAAAAGATTGAGTAACTCCAACCGTTGTTTGGAGAATTTTTAGAAAGGATTATTTAATTTCCTCTGCATGAAGTTGATAATTTTCATAATTATTCATAAACCACTTTAATAGTTCACAGTTGTCCAATACTGTCAATATTTTGGATACGATAAATAGAAGCAGATGTTTTCAAGCTCCTTCCAACAATTTGTGTATCATTAATATTGCAGGTTTACTGAAAATTTGAAGTTTGGAGGGCTATAAACGAGTTTGTAGTATTTGTGTTAAACCCCTATTTACGGTGTAGAGTAATCGGCGGAATTGCGAACAAGGAATGCCGTTTTTCACTTTATGGTAAACACATGAAAGAACAAGAAAGCAATTTTTACTTGCATGTTTAAATGTTTTTTGTATTCTTACATCATTGCAGAAAACAACATGGCAACTGAAACAGTTCTGCGTTCAGTGTAGGTACCAAGTACAGGAGTCCTTGACAAAATGGGAGTTGAGAAGTGTCCCGACCATTGGAGCGAGGGACAGGCTTCATACCTGACGCTGGTCGCAAGTTTATTGCTGTGCCTAATCACAGTGCCAAACAATTTGCTGATCTGTGTTACTGTATTGAAGGACCCTCATAAAAAATTGCGAGTTTCCTTCATATTTCTCGTTCTCAACTCCACCATTGCAGCACTGATTGTGGGGATCGTGACTGAGCCCTTGTCGTTAGTTTTAACACTGATCAAAGAGACCGCTGTCACCGCCCCGATTGCACAGCTTAGGAATGCGAGTTTCTTCATTGCAAGCACAGTTTGTCTTATGACCATTAAATGCCTGTGCGTGGACAGATATCTCGCGATATCAGCCCCTGACTGGTATAAAGCGGTCTTCAGCTTTGGAAGGCTGGTTCTTGCCGCGGGATTCATATGGATCATCGGGGTTGGTCTCCCTATGACCTGCCTGACCATCGGCTTCCAAAAGTACGCTTTCATCAACGCAAACATGACATTACTCGGGGTTCTGTCTTTCGTAGCGTTTTCCTTTTTCACCTTTTATTGGGACTGGGACGAATGTGATGTGCGAGGAAGTTCTTCAGAAAGGAACGACATGTCTCAGAGGGATTTTAACCGCGTGTTTTACAGTATCGTCGGTTTGTACCTGGCGTGTCAAGTACCCGCGTCAATCATGATGCATATCGCCTACCTAGCGGAAACAATGAGCTGTGAATCAGTTCAGTACTTGGAGGAAGTCCATTTCATTTTGATTTTGACATATTCTGCGGTTTTACCATGTGTCTGTATCTTCAGATTACCTCAAGTCAAGAGTGAAATGCTGATGGTCGTGAAATGCGCACATGACCCTCGTATCCGTCCTCAACACCCAGCGACAGGACAAGAATGGGACATGGCTGTCATGCCCTGAAGTTATTCAAGATATGACTAAGTCTGCTTTACAAGTTATATGCGTGTATGAAAAAACACTGGACACAAAGCAAGGTGTCGACTTTCTTTTGTACGTGTTTGGCGTCTAGCAGTATTCAGTTCAGCGTTAATCCAAAGGACTTGCGTTCATTAGCCACTGCAATGCAGTGTATAACTTCAAAACCCTAAAACTTAGACTTTGAACGAAGAATGTCTAAAATCGTCAAGCCTTGCCATGCAGTATCTAAAACGAAACTGAAGAATTTCTCTTTTTACCGATGCTAAAGATTTCTCTTCTCGGCTATGCTAAATAGGGAATGCTTGGCTGCCCTTGTGAGAACATGCTCGAACATTGGTTTCTAAGGAGTAAAAAACTTTAACAAGCTTACAGGAGCGACAAAAATTGTGCTGTTGATGACGTCACATTTCCATATATGGTAAGGACAATTTGGATAACGCATTCACCGCAAAAGAAGGGGTAATGACAGCATCAGCAACAACAGTAACAAAACAACAACAATGCTGGACCTTGAAGTATCAAAAGACACATGTAGAAAAGAAAATGCTGTTACTATAAGTAAACATCAAAAAGTGTGGGATGAGAAGACTAATGACAGGTTTTCGACTGTCAACATTAACGGTTTGTAATCATTTTATTAAAATCTTCCACTGACAAAGTTAGTAAACAGATTGATTCATTATTCGTATTAAGTGCACTGAAATGATAAAACTTACTTTATGAGAAAAATATTGCATAATTGTTTTAGAACTTTGTGTAGAAAATGAGAAATTTCTTGTCAAACCACAGTCAGCCCAAGCATAGAGTTTGTATTTAGTACGGCAGAGCGATGTGGTAGATTGAGTCGATTTTAGAATATAAGACTTTGTATGGGAACCGAAATGTCGAGTTCGCAAAACCGTTGTAAATTGGTGCAAACGGCACAAATAATGTTTAATTACCTTGGTTGCTACTCTCTTTTGTCATTCTTGAACATATCAGGGCCTTTAGAGGCGATTTGGACGGGATTTTCATTTCAGAGTTTCCCTAACCAAGAAATAAGTAAAGGTAGGACGCTCCATTTTGAACTACTATTTGGTGGTGGGTCTCCCCTTTCGTATAACAGTTCAAGAGAACGATATTTTCCATATTCTGGCAAGTGTTCCTGATTTACTTCGTCGCTTATTTTAATTTTGGAAAACTAACTCCGAATGTTTTCCAAGAAGAAGCGCGTGTGTTTACAGGAAGGTGAATGTGGTTCGCGGAGCAAGCGAGAGGAGCGTTTGAATAAATTTGAATGGAGATCGCTTGCTTCTGTTTGGAAGAAGTGAGCAATAAAACTCGAGCAAAATCTCCCTTGGGACCTAGTGATAGTTTGCTTAATGTCAAACTCCAACGGTGTCCATTTCTTGTACCGGACGGCGAATCACAGAGTAAAATCGCTGGAATATGGTCGGAATATTGGCTCTGCAGATTATTGGAGCTAAAGCGTTCGATTCCAGATGACAGTTAACAGTTAGAATAACTCTCTACCGATGTGCTGGCATGAGTTTGTGGCACTTCCGTGGTTAGGATGGAATTTTAGGAGCTTTCCGGCGCAAGTAATTCAAAATGGAGCTCTTAGCTAAGCAAACAGTCCAAAAGACCACTAAGTTTGGTTTGCTATGAAATAAAACAATGTTTATTTGCAAACGAATCACTTTGATAACTTGCTTATTTGGTGGTATTATCTGTTGAGCAAAAATTCATTTTCGAAAAGCGGATCTATTGGTTTAGTTTCTGTTTGTATAATATGTAGCACTCTTCAGTCAATCCACGTTATTTTTCATTCACAAGGGGGTAGCGGAGAGAGTAGGATTTTTCTAAGAAAGCATTTAAAAAAATCTAATTTATTGTGCTATACTGATAACCAATATTCATATCAAAACATAGAACCCAGGAAACCAAACTTCAATAAGGACAGCCTAGTATATATTTAAAATACGTGTATACGCGTTTTAATTATAAGTGATGAAGAATCTCGCTTAAGGGACTGACCCTTTGACCCCGTCGGGGGGATGTAAAAAAATGCACAAATGAACATAACTTGCGTACCAAAAAATTATGAAGAGAATTTACAGAAAAACAGAAAAATTTGACCAATAAAAACTTTTACATAGAAATCATTCTTTAACCTTCCACCCCGTCAACCCGTATCCTCACCACCCCCACCCCCCCCCCCCCCACACACACACACACACACATACACACAGACCCCCGGATGATGATGAAATGGCCCGTCGCTTAGCTTGGTCTTGTGTTTCCACCCACTAACATATGAGTCATTTGTTTACCTCAATCGCGCGGACTTTGGTTTCAGTGTGTTTGGACGCCAGTTGATGTAGCTTCACCTGATTTTAGAGAACACACAGTGTACAAAAGTGTTGACAGCTTTGTTGGTTTTCCGGGCTGCCTTTGTTAACGCGATTTGCAATGCTAACAAGTTTTCCGATGAAAAAGCAAGTTTATTCAGTACCAATTAAAATTGTTTTAACACCACAACACCACAATGTACAACAAATACCTGGAAGTCAACGAAAAGCTGTGTTGGTTCATGGCTCCAAAGATTGACACAGACACGATGTTCACCTCAGTATAAAACACATAAACAATTAAGGTTGTTTTCGCAATTGAATTTAATCCTGTAATAAGGAGCATATATCTGAAACTTGGATTTGACCAGCTCGTGACTTCTTCCCGCAACGATGAAGACTTTTCTTGTATTCCTGGCTTTGACAATCGTCGCTATTTACGCGGAACCTAATGGACCTGAACTGTTACAACTGCTTGATGATGAAGAGCGAAGGGATTTGAATGCTCCTTTGGTAAGGTAACTAAGTATTTTTTATGTAGAGACTAAATCATAATCTGATCAGCATGATTGTCGCCATTTTTATATAACACAACTTTTTCATATTAAGTGCTACTAAATCGCATAGAACACAACATTTCCATAATTCCTAGACAAAATAAAAATTGAAATAACTCGAATGAATTGCTTTAAAAATAGAGTTATGAAGAAAATAGAAAACTAATGTACTTAAACCGTAAGAAACAAAACTGAAAGAATCGTAGTATATGTAGAAAACTGTGTTACGAGACAAAATGTTTTTATGATAAAGCCTGTTTCAGTTTATAATGTATTATTTATTTCATTGCACTGAAACCCATTTCTAGTTTTTTTCTCACGGTTAATTCAGTTACGAGACGCGATATATGGTAATTAGATTGAAAACGACACCATTTAAAACTTTTTGTTTTGGACTGTGAAACTTCTGATTTCAGAACCATGAATATGTAAGGTAACTTGAAGCTAGCCTTGTTGACTGAGATTACTTTCTGTATGGGTCTCACTTGATTTCGTGGGAGGAAGGTGAACGAAGAAGTAAAATCTTTTCATAAAATTCCTATCAAGGCAAAACAAAAACGTACTGGAATACTTTTACATTATGAAAAAAAAGAGAAAAAAGGCCTCGAAAACTAAAATAAAGGAGTATTAAATGCGAAACAAAGAAATAACTTATCATCCCTTCTAAACTGTACGAAATAGTCAGTTTTCAGCAAACAAATGATCTCGACATTCTTTCTTCAACTACTAAACTCGTTGTTACTTTTCCTAATGCGCCGTGCAAAACTAAAATACAATTCGATTAATACTTGAAGCAAACTTGCTGTCATTTAAACATGAAAGGAAGATTCCCAGTGGTTTTGTCTTAATAGATACTCTTAAACTTCTTTGTCGTTTTCAGAAAGTAGCTAATCTACGCATCACAAACTCGTTCTTTTATCCTAACTTTTTTCTTTCTTTGTCAATCACCCAATCACAGATAAAGTGCGAAAACGAAAGGGACGAGTGCTTCAAGACTGCCGGCAGCGATTTCAAGGCCAGACTGGCTTGCACGGTCACCTTCAACAAATGCATGCTGGGACACCGTCCCACAATGCCTCCCCCTGTTCCCACCTCCAAGGCAACACTGCCACCTTATTTGGTAAGTGAAACAGGTTTTACCGGAATAGTGAAAGTCGCTGTACAGGAGGCAGAAAAGAAAAAAGAAAATGTTTGTACTTGATTGTTGTATTTAAACAAAGCCGATACAGATGCACAAACAAAATTTGATAGTCATTGCTGGACTTCATGTTGTTGGGCAATGGGGCGATTTTGCCGCTTGCTAGACAAGATTTTTGCGAATTCGTACAAGTTATTGCGGCAAATGGTGGTCGTTTTTGTATACTGATTTAAGCTTGAATTTAAGTCAGAGTTTCTGGTCACAAAAATTATGTAAAATAAGTGCATGCACTTCTCAGTGGTCTGCCGATTGTGGCTAGACCTCACGACGAACTGACTGAGTTTTCGTCCGTTGAATGTTTGCTTTTCATGCGGGGCAGTTTTCAAAAACAAACTCTGTAATAAAGCTAAATTAGAAAGATATGTAACATATGTTCGCAAGATTTTCTACTGTTTTCTGCAATTTTACTTTTTGTCGTTACCGGAAAAGGTTTTGGAACAGGTTGTTGAAAATTGTAATTACTTGCCGCTTTGCTATAAAAAGTGCGTCGTGAAAGTACTCTCAAGCGACGAATTTGTCAAATCTCGTACGTATATTACAAAAAAACTCAGATATTTGCCACAGATAGACTAACTATTCATAAACTGTTTTATTTTGAGAAGTACAGGTTTCAGAAGCGTGTATATAATTCTAGAAACTGACGGAAAGTTTCACTCGGCAATCAAGTCTTGAAAGGGCTACAATAGGCTTACTAAGTTTTGCAAAACATAACTAGGCGCACTCCCTTACGATATGAAATCCAATAATACAATTCTCCTATGCCAGAAAAGCTAATGATGCGGCCGGAGGAACAGAGATAAGAGAGCCGGGGAAAAAAATAGTATTTACTCTGGGTTTGAAAGCTGTTTGAAGGAGTTGAAAGAATTAAACTTTTTGTAGAGTTTTAGTTTGTAGTTCGTTTTTTAATAATTGTAAATGCCTCTTTGAACCAAATAACTGGTAGTTCACTCGGAATGGGTGATAGATGGTAGAACAAGGAAACATCTACCCATCCCTCCCCAATTTATTTATAGAGGGCAAGCGAGTGGTGGATAAGTAGTTAGTAAACCTTCAAAAAGAGGAAAGATTAGGCTAAGGCTATAACCTCTGTATTCGAAACTTTAAAGCCCTATACAATTCTTAGGTTAAGAATCAAAGATGGAGTTTAGAAAATTTGATTGCGAACATTTTAGCCTAAACTTACCTTTTTAATTGACTGTATAATTTTCGTCTTAACACTTTTTAAACAACATTATTTTGTCAAAAATAACCTGCTGTAAAAGGTAGAGCTCCAAGGGTTGATTGTTGAACAACTCCTCATAGATTTTCTGTAATTTTGCCACTAATGCCGTTAATCCAAGATGGCGACGAAAATTGTACAATCGTCTGTTGGCCAAATATAAGCTCGCGTCTGGTTGAAGAGAGCGGAAAACTGCACACAAGTCCAGCCATTTGTTTGGTGATATATATCTGTAATAGACCTGGGTGCTTGAGAACTCACAATGAATTTCATAAACTCATGCGTATTCAGTTTGTTTTATAATCTCCACTTTGTGTATTTTTTTTCTAGGCCAAATGTGAAAAGGAAAAGAACATCTGTCTCAAAGGTCTCACCGACGTCGGGAAACGACTTGCGTGTTTTATGAAGTATCGAGAGTGCACTACAGGCTCTATGGGACCTTTGTAGAAAAGGATGCATTTTCTGTCTCTCTGCAGAAAATGAGTTTTGAATAAATACAATGGAAAAGTCGTGCAGTAATAGGTGTGATATGGTGTGTTGCATGTGTGTGATTTATGTTTGTGTGATGTGTGCATGATTTTTGTGTGTTATGCCGCGGTATGTAAGTGAAAAGAATGTGTTTGTGTAGGTTGATGTGTATGTCTATGGAAATAGGTTTGAGCATGTGTATGGCTATGTGTGTGGGTATGCGTATGCGTATGTCTAAAGATATGGTTATGACTATGTGTATGGGTGCACGTGTATTCCTATGGGTACAGGTATGAGTACACAATAGGTTTGTATGTGTGTAGCTATATGGATATGTATGTACACATTGATACACGTACGTGTGGGGAATGTGACGAATTAAGTGTGTGTATACGTATTAGTTTTGTCCGACCGATTGCACTACATACAGCTAGACATGCGGTTTCATTCACCTGCCAGCCACTCAACCTTTTTCCCAGGCTCTTTCTTCTCCCGAGACCTGGTTTAATAGGTCTGGTCACGTGCCACCCACATTCTAGGTGTTAACAAATAAAATAAACGAACATGTGCGTTTGTTATGACGAAAACATAATATTTTCCCCTCTACACGATGATAAACAAGAACAAGACTCAATCTTAAGCACACTTTCCACATTTATCAGTTTATTGGCTCCCAACCAGGGTATTTTTTCTCTGGAGAGGAATTAGAAAGAGCCTGGGAACGAGCTGAGGTTCCCAGTCTCTCTGAAATATGCGGAATCAGTCTCGCTCTGAACTCGCTACACGTCGAACAAAGTCTAACAGCAAAGGTTGTTAAAATCGAGAAAGCGAGCGCGCGTTAGGAAAGTTGGTGGCATGCTACAAGGCCGTATATATATTACAGTGTTACATTTACAAATTTGGAGCTGTGAAGTTCTATTCCCTGCGTTTCAAACGATGCTTCCTATAAACTCAGCGTAAGCCGTTTTGTTGAGGAGGAGGCAATTGCCCCATCACTGAATGTATTGCGCTGTGCTCCAAGGCAAAACAATGTTCACCGATCCTGTCAGTTATAGTTCACTTAAGGGGGGAATTAAGGTCGACTTGTAGTATTTGTATTGAAAGTCACTAGGTTTTACCTCCAGCGAGCCACGACTCATCTTGATATCATTGTGACTTTGCCGAAATACCGACTATAAGCTCCCAAAGTTTTAACCTCGTCAGTCAGTTAACCGTTGTTTTGAACATAGGAAAGGCCCCTCCTCCTGTAACGCACAGTTTAAACAACTTTTAAAACCTTAAGTAGAGTGAATTTGTCTTGTGTCAATTTGCGGTGAACAAATACGAGAGGGGGGGCGTATGGGTCTGCGGTGCAGTTTGAAGGAAACCGCTGATTTCACCTGCGGTACTGCGCGTTTACACGCTTTTTAAAAATAAATTAGAAAACAGTAAATTTTTGACGAGCCTCGTCGTACTTAACTTTTTAGGAAATTTCAGCCTCAATTGTTCTTAATGTGTTCCTATTTTTTAAAGTACTCATAGGAACAACAATAGTAAGAAATAATTCCTAAAATATTGCAAACATACGTAACTTGTGATCATCAAGCCGAATAAATCGCAATGGATATTCGATCGATCTCAACATCTAGAGTATTCATCGCTCGACACAGTCGAATTTGAGCAAAATAATAGAGTGTTATTCAGAAAAGTAAACTCTGCATTTATAATTCCAAATCTTATCCTGGATTTTTCTTACGTTGTTCTTGATTTTTGGCTAAGTTTGAACCCCGTTGCTCTTATAAAATTGTTCTTATAAAAAGTGCGTGTAGGTCGCAAGAATCGATAAAAAAGAATGTCTGCCAATATTTTACTCCAAATCTCTCAGTTTCGGTTCAGGTTTTGTTGCTAAGACGATTGTCTTTCAGCGCGTCAGCTCATTGCACACTCGAGGACCATTCTAATTTATCCCATCATTGGTAGACCAACGATATGAAACGATACTGTTCTTCGGCTCGGTGTCTTATTACAGTGTTTTGCGTAAGCGTGCAGGACAATGTCAACAAGCAAAAAGTGAACGTTTTATGACATCTTTCACGTTTGTAACTTTGGTAGTGTTATTTTGATAAATAAAAGCGCGGTTTTGCGGCATTCTATGTTTTGCTGCGCGCTTTGATGTTTATGTCTCCCTTTCAGTATACAAACTAAACTTAATTGGACGACTTGATAAAAGTTAAGTTTTTCAAAAGGAAAAAGGTGAAATATACTATTTATTACTGAGCGTTGAGAGAGCTTTGGTTTTAAAAATAGCGTTGAAACATGACTGTACGTGTACATGTTGTCCGTTATTTATGTTTTGCCAATTTACTTGACTAAGTATTAACATTTTCATTGTCACAGTTTATCAACGTCACAAACAACCTGTTAGTTCGTCAAAACATACTGCAGTGGTAAAACAGCCATTTTCCTAACTGATTATTTTCTCTTATGAATCTAGTACGACTTTGAAATAAAACATGACGCGCGACAATTTAAGTCTTAGCCAAAACCGGTTATGAAGAATCGCTCTTTTTATGTGCTTGGCTCATTTAATTGAAAAACGAATTTTCATTTAAAAGATTTGTCCAATCCAGTCAGCCGGCTTTAAGCTTTAATATCGACTTCACCGTTTTTGTCGTCAGAAAACAATCCAAATCTCACGGATAAAAGCACAAGTTTGTTTTGCACGCGTTTGCACATATATGATGTACATTTTTTGTTTGTGTCATTGGATATAGATTAATAATGTATGGCCTAAATTAAACGAGTTATAACTGAAGCTTAAAATAAATAGCAGCTTTTGGAAACTCGGAATTCCCAGTGCTGTTCACATTCGGGCACTTGGAGACAAAGTGGAGTCCCGTTTTGCCTGTGACCGTTCGCGATGAAGTGAAGTTCTTGCAATAAACGATCGAGGCAGTGCTCTTCCTGCAAACATACCGGGAGCGACAGATTTAATTTTTGTTTTTAGTCGTAAGTTTTTGTTGTGCAGTCATAGTTGCTAAAACTTGAAAGACTGAAAATGTCGAGTCAACGGCTAAAACCGATGAAAAAATGTTTAGATATTGCTTGTCGAGTTAACAGCTAAGATCGATGAAAAAGGGTTGAGAAATCGCTTCGAATTCAATCACTGGTTTACTTCTAAAAGAAAACTTTATTCCCACAACCTTATCTAGGTTATCAAATTGATGAGTTTGGTCGAGTAACATCAGCCTTAACGCCGAGATCTGTGCCGTCTCCCCAATTACTCCCATGGCTAGATACTTTGAGACGTAAATAAAGTTATTTATAAATTGACGGCCATTAGATAGTTTAGGGAGGAAAGACCAGAGTTCTTTGACAAAACGTTGATGCAAAAATGATTCATTTTTCCCGCCGATTAACGTACGAACGTTATGCAGGAAGTTTTTACATTCTCTCTGTTTTTCTTGTTTTTCATTTTCACAAGCAGCAATTCGCATGAACATAATTGCTCATTTGTTCATTGTGTTCCCCTCAAATATTTAGTTTTACAGTTTCAAAAGTGAGTCCAACATAATTGTTTAACCAATAGCAGCTCCTAAACGTACATTGGAAACAATTTCAGTTCTCCTGAGAAATCCCGGCGTCACTAATAATGTGTCTTTTTTGTCTTGCTGGGGCAGATCCAGGTCTTAAGCAAAGATGTGGTCATATTTTTGGGTTGGGGGGGGGGGGGGATATAAGTATTTTCGACAAAGATGCAACACTCTTTTTTGTAAGAACATCTCTAGTAACATTTGGACTGAGGTTGAGGGGTCTCAGCCTCAAATGTTAGTTGTATGCATGTGGTAATATTGAGTGTACGTTTTTATTTTTATTTATTTATTGTTTGCCAATATATATACAAAAATAACAAATACTGAAGAGGATAAGTTCTTAGCAAGGAGTCCCCTAGAAGCCATTAGCTTTTTCAAGAGGGGAGCTCCTTGTAGTATTAACTTAGTTCTTATATTTATATATAGTCTGTCTAAAGGGGAGTCACAGGCGTGCGAGTTTTAAAAACTAGATAGTTAATAAGAAGGTTTTTAGAGCTTTCTGAAAAGAAAGAATACTTGATAACGGTTTCAACGGTTTTTATTTACCACATGTACATCACTACATAAGAAAAACGAATATAAAAATGAAAAAAAGGTGGAGGGAACAGGATTTACAACCCTAGGGGGTTAGACTAGCAATCCTGCACCCTTAAATATATCAGTTATCTGATAAATCAGTTATTGATCGAGGGAGACCATTCCATATCTTTGGACCTTGATGTAAAATCGTAAACTTTTTAATATTAGTTCGACAACTGTGAGGGCGTTGGTTATTTCCAGCCATACACCCCAACAGGAAGCATAAGCATGCTTTGTTGATTAGGGACCGTTCATAAATTAGGAAAAGGGGGGGATGGGTGATTTGAGGGGGGGGGGACCTGAAAATTTTCTATACCGAAAAGGGGGAGACCTGAAATGCCTCCAGAACACTGAGGTGAGAACTTGAAATTTTTCACAAGTAAAAATATCAAACTTAAAGCAGTTTTTACAATATAATAAGGCAGTTAAACCATTGATTTGTTAATTACATGAAGTATTTGACTAGCAAAAAAATCAAAGGCAGTTTTTTTACAAAGAAGTAAGGCAATTTAATCACTGAATTGTAAGTTACAGGGAGTAAGTAGTAAGAACTTTTGTGTTTTATGTATCTATTGTTTTTCATGAAAACATGCAAGAATATCCATATTCTAGTAATATTTATTAATAACAATACTCACATGCAATCAACGAGAGATTTTAAGCATGTATGATAAATTTAAACAAAATAGGAACTGAAATATTTTGTTGTCGCTTGGGGGGACCCGAAAAATATTTACATCTTTTGGGGGATATCCGAAAAAAAGAAAATGTTTAAATTTTCATCCATGC
>JAOBRG010055561.1:0-19182 GCA_027574985.1 Umimayanthus nakama | reverse complement strand
CCTTCCCCCCCCCCCCCCCCCCCCTCTCATAAATAATGAATGCTCCTTTAGTTGCTATCATAGTCGGTAAGAAGGCAACATAATGATAAATAAAAGATTAAAAACAAAGTTGTTCATGCCCACCACTATTGACAGGCGATGTTGCACTGATGAGCATCATCAGAGTAACATATTACTTCTATGATTTTGTGCAATATCCAAAATAACGTTCTTTGTCGGTCCTCAACCTCGGATGTATTGTTACACGCTTTTTTTATAAGAATAATTCTATAAGAACAACGAGGCTCGGATTTGGCCAAAAAATTTAGAACAAGCTAAGAACAATCCAGGCTGAGATTCGGAACCATAAATGCAAAGTTTACTTTTTGTTATAAAGTTCTGTTGTTTTTCTGAAACTCGACTATATCAAGCGTTGAAACACTTTGTTATTAAATGCTGAGATCGATCGAATTTCCATTGCGATTTATCCGGCTTGATGACCACAAATTAGGTATATTTGGAATATTTCATTCTTACTGCTGTTGTTCTTATGAGCACTTAACAGCTTAAGAACAGTTGAGGCTGAAAGTTAATTAAGAACAATGAGGCTCGGCCAAAACTTACTGGTTCTTGTAAAAAAGCCGTGTAGCAGGTTCTTAAGTTTTGGAGATTTTCAGCTTCGCACTCTTATAAAAATGTTCTTATGAAAACAGGAGTGTACCGTTTCGTAATACACTTTGTATTTTATGCGTTTTTGTAAGAATTCAGGTGCTCAATCGAACATTACGAACCATCTCTTATCAACTACATTCCTAGGTAGTAACTTTTACAATGAAGCGAATGTCGCCAACGCCATCAGAAACACCATTAAAATAAGACGTTTGTTGGGGCGTGAAGTAGCAGCACCCAGTGATCTCTTTCCTACCATTTTGACGTCTAGATCGCTGTTAGGATTGGGTAATGTGTCTTCAGTGATGGTTGTAGGTTTTTCCTCTGATATCTTTGGTTGTTCTGTGATTGGTTCCTTTTTGCTTGTTTCGCATACTTCGTATAAAGTCAACTTTTCGTGCCACGCTGATTTACCATTGGTCGCAAGTCTCCAGTCAATGTCAGAGCACTGGGGCGAGTTAAAACGAAGAATGATGTCATGGTTTTGTGCGCGGTCGTAATATTGGTGAATGCAAAAAACTTGTCCTCTGGAGTTCTGAATGAGTGAAAAACTTCCGTATTTTGAGCTGCCTTCTCTCTTTTGCTTTAAGCAGCGGTAACTGACTGAAGAAGCGAAGCATGTAGGCTGGTAAATTAGCGCTCTACCAGAGGAACTTGTAGAAATTGTGCCATTGCAAGTTTTTCCATTAGAAAAAACGGACTGGAAACCGCATTTGGTTTTCAAAACAGGGCATTCAGAAAAACTGTCGTTTTTTAAAGGCGGTTTCATGAGTACTTTCTCAATGTTGCGACCCCAATATGGGTAGGGATCACGAGCAAAGAAAAACTTGTACTCACAGAAGTAGAATAACTCTCTTTCATAAAACTTTTCTGGCGTTACCCCGCCGACTCTTCGGATTGGCTGACTCTGTGATAATCTGTAGATCAAGTGACTGTCTGTCCAAGATTTTACAGCCAGTCGGGTCATTCGCTCCCGGCAGCCATTCTTGGTACTAGACACCAGCATGTATTCGTTGTCGAAATATCTCAGTCGGCCCGGTTCTGGCCACGCCCGCGAATAATCAGCCAGGCATCTCCGATATGATATTCCTTCAAAAGTTTCTCCACAATGAAATAATCCTGCTTTTGAAATTTCGATGCTCTTTGAGGAAACATTGACGGATTTATCATCGAAGTGTTGTGATTTTTCTAACCATTGTCCTTGTAGCTCCTTCGAAAAAGTGCATTTCGGTTTCATAATATTTGCGTTGTGATAGACAGTTGTAGATTTACGCAGATATAAGATGTATCTGTCTTGTGGCTCGCTTTCTTTCCCTTGATCACAGATTGGATCTTTATACAAGTAAAGTGTGATGTCTTTCCCGTTTCTGTTTCGTTTGTATTTCAGACATTGAAACTCGCTTTCCCGCGATTCTCTTCTGACGTCGTAGCTCAACCTGAATCGCCGTTTGGTAATGAAATACGAGAAATCCCCATCGCGCCACTCTTTGCTATAACAGTGAAGATGTTTGTTTTCAAAATGGCCGAGAAACTTTTCGAATGAGCAATTTTTTGTTCCTGGCAAGTCAATAAAAATCCCTTCCTTCAGCATGCAGTCTGTTTCGAATACCCCCTGAGCGCCTTCAGGTATCACACAGTATCCCCGCTGTTTACTATCGTACACCTGTTCAATGACAAAACCGCCCAGCAAGTCCAGCGGACAGTCAGCCACTTCTTTAAACTTGTTAGCCACTAGAAGACCTTTCTCAGAAAATGTCTCTTCTTTGCATAATTCTTCACTAACATTTGAGCTGAGATTCGACATTTTAAACTCAACGACATTTTGTCCTCTTTGTATAAGTTTTATACACGAATGTTTGTTTATTTTCGGATTCAAAGAATGTACAAGCGAAAATATAAACTTGTTGCTGCCAACTTGTTTTAGGCAGGTCAAAGACTTGTGTTTTCCATCGTCTTGAGTATCAAGCCCCGAGGAAATAGAAATGCTCGACTCATTTACGACCCATCGCCAGTCTGAGTATACTTCATTCAACTTTGAATTATGGCTGATTGTTTCTTTCTTCGAAAAATGTTTCCCTTGCGACCAGTAACAAACCTGCAAAGAATTCATGCAAGGGGTTTGAAAAAATGCCGGGAAGGCACAGTTTTCCTGACTTGAATTGTTTTTTGTTTCTTCGACATTTGATGTGGCAGTTGCGAAGGGAAACAGCGAAAGTAATAGAAAATATGTGCTCACTCTTTCCATGACAGATACCTGCTTGAATTGAGTTGTTTCACAATCTTCGGAAGCACTTGTGCTCTAGTTTATCATCCGCTTATCTGTCTTGCCGATATCACTTTTGTTTTCCTACCAATGTTGAGTAAACATTGGTTTTATAACAATAATTCGCTCCCAATAAGAAACTTGCTAGTAATCTGCTGCTTTAGTTGGCAAACATTCCGTGTCTTTTCAAATCGCACTTTCTTCAAACTGACTCCAGTCTGGCACGCGCAACCGGAGGTCTTTGTTTGCTTCGAAAGTTTGACTTAAATAATTCATAAGCCGAAGAACAAAACCCATTTTATCCACCGAAAGCTTGCCTCGTGTTAATGGGGTACTATAGGAAACTTCAGTCCGCTAGAAACATGCAGTAACAACTCAAGTGAGCCCGCTCTCTACATAATTCATACCCCGGTGCAAATCGATTAATTTCTTCCTAATCAGAGACTGATTCAGTAATAGTAAAAACGCCAGAATTTTTAACTCTGCTGCTATTACCGATAGATAAAAGGCGCTATCTTGGTTTTATTAATAATCTCAGTAATTTTGCCTTTTCTATGAAATATTTTCTCAGCATACGGGTTCAAGAAAACTCAGTGCAGCGTTCTCTTTTGAAGTTTGAAAAGAAGACCGGCTTTTGTTTCTTTACAGTTTTATGTTATGTAAGCGAAACTTGTATTGAATAAATAATACGACACAATTATTTTTGCGTTTTCCTGCCTTGAGAAATTCGATTTATTTTTTCCCGAAACAACGAAATGATAAATTCTCAAAACATTTCAATGTACAAAAAATAGTGAGAATTATTTGCCGGCAAAAGAAATTATGATTAGGCAGAAAAAGCCGCAGGCTTTCAAAATGGACTAAATTTCAGAAGCGCCAAGACGTTTCAGTCTCAGAGGAAGACTTTCGTCTCAGTAATTCATTTTTCTCATTAATTAGTATGTACACTAGAATACAAACAGAGAAAATAGTGAGTTGTCACATTTTTGTCACATTTGCCGATGAACCTCGGTTTTGAACCCATTTTGGATCTGTCATTTCTTAGACTTCAGTTTTAAAACATTGACGATAACTTCTTTCCTCACCTCCAAATACTACAACAAAATATTACTTCAAAAGAGTATGTTTCTGAAGTACTTTACTAACTACAAAGAGTGGCAACGCCTGAGTATTTAACACGTTCCGTGAATAGGACAATAGAACTTCCAGCGTTTTTAATAATAAAGCTTTCAAAAAGAGCACAAATTAATTTTTCAGGTGCTGAAGTTCCTGCATCAACTAAGAAGGCCATTCACTAGCAGAGAGTGCCACATAGCATCGTCTAAGTTCATTCATTATTTTCCCAAAATATAATAATTCATTCTATTCATTAATAGTTTTTACTGACTGAATTGTTTCATTCGATTCAGTACTTTTCACCACCAACAATATCCGGTTTGGGTATTTTTCCAATTCCCCTTTTTTTGTATTCCTGGCATTTCCTCTCGTGAATATGGTATCAGCTTGAACAAGATTTGTTCATGAGTAAGTTATCAAAACCAAAATTCTATTAAGTTGTCGCATAGATAAGAAAAACTTTCCAATACTTCAATGCTGCTTTCTGAGTTTCACCAAAACAGTTTATTGTTTTGTCGAAAAGCGCTAGCCACCTGTTCTGAAATCATTCCATATTCAGTAATTGTGTAATCATCTCCACGATTTTTATAATGCTGAAACCTCAAAGAGTTTATATGACAACTTTTATGACGACTCATTTATCAGTATAGTGGTCAAAGGAATTATTTGTCATAAATGTTTACTAGTTTAAAAAACGTTAAAACAGTTTTTTAAAAGCAAAGGCTCTTCGCATTAGGGTGTGCATGTCGGACTCTTTGAAATTAGTTTGTTGCAGTGTCAACTACACAAAATTCGACTATCTTCTTTGCTTTGTGTAAAGCTTAGTTTGTCGAGCTGTTAGATAATGCTGAATTTCAATTGCTTCAGTGCACAGGTCACTCCCAAATTTAAACACAATATTTGCATATGCTTCATAGTTATTTAAAATCAATCAAGACTTTCGGGAGCGGAAATCAATATAAGAGAAAAGATGTCACATTCAACTCGCCAACGATCTATCAAGAATCGCAATCGAAAGTATATCTAGACTGCCCGACCAATCTGAATAAAAATAACTGAAATTGTATCACATTTGTGATCAATTCAACTTCACTCTTTTCTGCCCGATACAGCCACAAGCAAAGATTAATAAACACTCTTTGGTATACCGAATATGAAAAGACGCTCATTCGTACTTTAAAATAAATACAAACTCCAATTTCAGAAAAGTATTAAACGTGGGCCGTTGTATTGTACAATGTAATAGACTCATCGGTTTCAATAATTGTTATGTGCTGAAAATTGAATAGATCCGTTTCACCAAACACAAGCTGTCTGAAACCTCCCACTGGGGTTTACAAATTGAATGTTTTGCAGGATATGAGACTCTTTCAGTACACATACAACCCATATTAAAAAAGTCCCATAAATTCACATCAATTAATAACGAAGCTTCTTGGTGGAAGCCCAAATGTTGGCTAATTATGAAACAAATTGACAAAAAAGGCCAAAAACTAAAACCTAAATTGTGACTTGAAAAGAAATCGCTTTCTATGATCTTTGATGAAGATGCTAAGCTTAGGACAAACTTCAAGACTTTCTTCAAAGTAGAAAAACAAAGAAACATAAAAAACCCTGAATACGTTAAAGGTAGTTGTTTGAAATCGTATAAAGAAAGTGATGCAGGTGAGTTCAGCGTTTTCCCTTTCTGCCTTACGCGCATGCGTAGTAACAAGCGGTATGTCGGTCAGTAACTTACACCAAAAAACCAAACGTCGCCTGAGGTTGTCCCAACTGCAGTTCAGTATTAAAGTTGCTGAGACCTCTAACATTCCGAGCACAATGACGTCACCAGTGTCACCGACGGACCTAGTTGAACGGCTTGTAATCATAAGTGGAGGGAAGAAAAGACAAGGGGAGAGGGGAGAGGGGAAGGGGGGAGGGGGGGTAGGTTTAGACTTAATACCAGCAAAATGGAACGACCATTTAAACGCATGCCGGGGGGAGTGGGGAGAGGAAGATACACAATCGAGCCAGACGAAAATAGTGAATGTTATAAAAATAACTGTATGCAAAATAAAAAAAGTATATATTTTCATCCAAAGATATGGTAGTTTCAAACAATATCCATACCACCATGAAAGGTCTTTTTTAATTTTTGACCACCACCCCCTAGGGTTTTTCGTTCCAGGGGGTATTTTGGTTACCCACCTCCCTCTTAGAGTTTCCAATTTTTATAAAGGGTTGGTTTTTGTTTCTGTACAGCATGTAACATAAAAGAGGTGTCGTATTGGTTAAAAAAATGACTGCAAATGGAAGGATATGCAGACCCTCTGGAAATAACTTTTTCTTCTTACCCCCACACCTATTGGAAGTTTTCGGCCTCTTGATCCCGCACCCCCCACCCTTGAATTTCCAGTGGCTCCTTCATCGAGAAGTATGAATATTTTCGGGAATCACACATTGACAAGAAAAAAAATGAAACAAAAATGGGCGAACAAACTTTTTATCCCCCCACCCCCCCACGTAAGTATTCGGCATGGGCCATTGCAGAGTTTCTTACAAACAGTTTGTGAATACAAGTTTCCCTTTCTTTATTTCAAAGCAAACTAGTTACGCTCTTGGTTTCATGAAATCATAAAAGGTACAGATCATGCGCAGAAACATTCTCACGTGTCTATAGTTTTGCAATACTTAATTGCGTGATTTTCTAAAGATGCCTCACTAGTAGCTCCATAATTGTATCTTTAAAGGAGCGTTGTTTGCGTGATGAATATCACTGCTTCAAAGATGAAATGAAGGACTACAAACTCCACTTTCCAATGCGGGTTTTTATTTCAGTTCGCACCTTACATCCCATGTCAAATTAGTAATAATATCTTTACTTTGCTTTGTTTCATTTTGTTATATTTTAGTTTATGCTTAAGTTACTATCTTTTAACGGGTTTTTATAATATTATGCTGTTACATTACCGAGTGCATTCTTGCACATTGTTTAACTGACTGAACTCGTAGACAATGAGGATACGCTACAACGGCTAACTAAGGTGAAATGTTTGCAAAATATATTACTAAGCGACAAATGCGATTATGGTGTCCAGTCACACGGTTTAGGTCCATATATACTGGGAGCTAATCATTTTGAACCATATAATAGATGTGTTGTGCGTTATCCACAGAAACTCTTCAGGCCCATATGTAGACGGGGCTTTCCTTCCGGGGCTCGTTGATCGCTAGTGCAAGATACTGCTGACCATTGTGTGCCGTGGTGCGGATGTCCACAGCTCCTTCGATGGGTGGCAGGTCCAGATACGGGGTGAACTGGCCCCCTACCATTTTATAGACAATGGACTTCACTGGTATGAAAATGCCCTTGTTGGGATCTGGTTGAACCCCTTCATTAGCAACGACAAGGAACGTGTCCCCCCCGGCCGTGAAGGATTCCCAGGCCCTAGCATTATGCGTCAGTATCGACTGGTGAAGGACGAACTTGTTCCCATTCCACCGGTAGACGTACGATTCAGTGGTATAGTTACCACCCCACGGACCAAGATTACCATAATTGCTGTTCGGAATCGCGAGATACACGTTGCCTTTAGCTGTGAAGGCGTGCAGCCGACCATGGACATTGAAGGAGCGAAGTGACTGGAACTTTGCAAATCTTGCTCCGTCCCACTTGTAAACTATGGTGTCTTGGTTTTTCCAGCTACTCGTTCCACACGCCATGTACATACTGCTGCTGATGTCAAAGAAAGTGCATCTTTCCACACCCACTACGTACACATCCTGCACTTTCTTGCTGAAGCTTCCGCTCTTCCACT
Source organism: Umimayanthus nakama (assembly GCA_027574985.1). NCBI lineage: Eukaryota > Metazoa > Cnidaria > Anthozoa > Zoantharia > Parazoanthidae > Umimayanthus > Umimayanthus nakama. Next base: position 11,355 of record JAOBRG010055561.1, on the reverse strand, counting down.
CGTAGATGAACAAATGGTGATCGTCAACACAAATTGCAAGGAACTTTCTGGTAGCTATTGTGAAGTACTCTACACATTTAGCTCTATGTGCCGAAATCCGTTGAACTTCCTTGAACTTCCCTCCTTCCCACCGGTACGCATCGATAGAGCCAGAGTCAAAGTTGGCCACTGCCAGAAAATCTTTGCCGTTGATGTTGAAATATTCAACGTCCCTGGCATCATTTGTTGGAATGTTCTGATGTAACGTGAGCTGATCTCCCTTCACTCGGTAAACTGGAGATTGAGTTTTGTACTGGTTTCCCCGCAGCGTGTCGTCTATAGAACGGGCAAAAGCGATGAACAGCTCGTTGTTGATCTCGAATAGCGTGACTGCCACGGCTCTTGCAGTCGGGACGAGGTGTATCAGGTCAGAGCAGCCAGGAAGGTCTGGAAAACAAAAACGTTTCCCTTCTATCATGTCATACTAGTTTTGTTATCGTTAACTGTGTTTCAAATGTCTTAAATCTATTTAAACAAGAAACGGCTGTTACCAAAACAAAAACCCAAAAACAAAGACCCACTGATCTAAGACAAATTGATTCAAGAAGAAATCCAAAGATCGAACACCCTGTGGCCGATATTTTCTAGATAACGCTTCCACGGCTTTGATGAACAGTTGTAATTTTAGCCCGTGCTTGGAGTCATTGAAACTTGCATTACTTTACGCCATAACCAAAGATTCTTTTTGAAAAAATGGAGAAAAATTAAACCGTTTTCATAAGCACGCCTAAACTGTGAACTAACCAAAGCAAAGCTATTGTACCAAAGAACATTTACCAGGCTATTCATTTGGTAATATACTGAAAAACAATTTTTACTAAGGCGACAACGAGTTTAGATAGACTGGTTTGTATGAAAAGCCTTCATTTGTGCAAGAAACTGGTTGACATGAATGTACCTTAACTAACCAAATTTAATATCTTGACAACAATAACAATAACTAAAGATAACAATAACAATAACAACAACAATAACAACAATACGAAAGAACAGAATGTTTGATGGTGATATCGAGCCTGGTCAACAATTTCGAATTTCGCGTGGAAAAAATCGCATTCGCTAGTACTAAATCCTTTTAAAGTAGCCTTCTCATATGCCAGTCTCCATGATATTAAGCGGTCCTCAAATAGCAAAACTTGCAGGAACCAATACGGTAACTTCCCCAACAAACAAGTGCAATATAAGGAAAAATATCAACTTCCTTTCCATTGTCAAGCCACCCCCTGACCCATAATAATAACAGGTGCATTACAAATCTTTAAATCTTCAAGTGAAGGATACCGCTCACTAACCTGACTTGTTGTTGCAACACCTTCTCTTCTGCACACTCTTCCCCTCACAGCTCTTGGCACCACCAACTTGAGACGGATCCAAGCAGTTACGTGATCTTTGTTGATATCGAGGAGAAACCTTCCCGTCACTGCCAGAACCGCTGCACTTTCCCCAACTGCCCCACTGTGTCCACTCTCCTTGCATGCGTGTTAAAACCGAAAGTTAGTCTACTTTTAAGTTATCATATGAAGAGTTAATTACTTGCTTTGAATTCTTTATGGATCAGCTTCGCTTGAGCTCAAGTGAATGTGTTTGACGGTGCGAAGTCAAGGTACAAACTTTCCACTTTTCCATCATTGTATGTATGTATATTTGCAAATGGGAACAATGACCACCGAATGGGTCGCAGGGTTTAGGGGATGGGGGCGGCGGCGGGGGGATGAGGAGAAGGCGACGGGGGGGGAGGTAAGTGGAGAAAGAGGCAGATGGAAAATGGTGAAATAAAGGGTTAATTTTAATTCGCATTCGTAATCAAAAATGTACCCTTTTTCACTTTTTTGGTATAAGTGATAAAACAATAGAGCTGGTAATCTAAATAACTATTCAACATTATTTGTGAAGAGCCTCACAGTTTTTGGCTTCCCGACATCCAAAGGAGGATCGTAAACATTTGTCACAAGTTTTTTCTCAAATTAGCAAAGGAATATAAAAACCATAAAAAACTTCTTTTTGCTTGAAAAAGTCAAGCCAAATATGCGAACCCTAACTCTAAGAATATTCGAAGCAATTTTGGGGGAAAACGGGGGTTGCTCACACAACTCAGCACATCAACGTTACCAATAGTAGTGTTTCAATTCCCCTCGTTCTTTTTGCACTGATCTATCTGTAAACACAAGTTTTAAGCTTATGAACTATTTTATATCTTTACAGGGATCGTTTGTGCACTTGCGCATAGAGTAACAGTTTCCTTTGCATCCTGGTCCTCCAACTGCTTCTGGCAAAGCCTGACATTTCCGGGTACGAATCTGAACTCCACCTCCACAAGTGACGCTACATTTTCCATACAGACTCCACTGATTCCAGCCATTTTCAACTATAAATTTTAAGAAACACTTTTCAATAAAACACTAAAGTGCTCAAAGAAGTTATCTAGGTCGAACTGTAGCCATAAAAACCAACTAACGAGAGAGACTAAAAGGCACGCGTTTAATATGAAACACTTGCTTTTGATATAAACTAAATTATTAATAAAATAACACAATTTAAAATCCAGTTAAATTAAATAAAACGGTTTTGAAACAATATTTTTGTACGTTTTTGTGGGCTATGTTAGTCTAGTCATGTTATCAGAAAGATTGAACCTAGCTTTGGCAATAGGGCCATTGTACTTTTATGTTTTGGAAAAAAAAGGATTGCAAGTTGAGAGAATTTAACTTTAAAAAGCATGAGAGAGTTTGGTGAGGAGAAGCTTTTCTGTATAATGAAATTACCTGTTACCCTGTAGACACTGTTGGCCAGCGCTCCGCCGAGACCAGACTTGCAGTTGTCAGATGAACCGTACTTGTTGTAGTTATTCGCGCGAGTGTTGTCCAGCCAGCATTCTCCGCCATTCTGCAAGCCGAATATCTTGTAACCAAGCTTAAATGCCTGGAGAAAGCAGGTGTCTGTTCCGTAAACTTGTCGCGTCGGAAGAGAGGGAGCTGGATCCTTTTTGTCTCCATAGCAGCCAAGCGAGGAATACGGTTGCGCAGCTCTAGTGTCTGGCACTACTGTTAAATGTACAAAGAAACAAAACAAGAACTAGATCAGCATAGATGATGTACAAGCTGCGGTTAAAGTAGTATTCGTAGACGCTCATAAGCAACACTAGTTAATAGAGAATAACACGACGACAACATGTGTATTAGCATTAGCATCAGCATTAGTATTGGTACTGGCATTGGAATTAACATTTGCATTTGCATTGGCGTTGGCATTGTTATTGGCATTGGTACAATGTATTGGTATTGGTTTTGGCATTGGCAATGGCATTAGCATTGGTATTGGTGTTAGTATACAGACTGTAGGTGCTAATTAGTGTTGACTATGGTGTTGCTGTTGTTGTAGGAATTGGCGAAGGTGCCGTTATTGTTGTTGTTAGTGATGATGGTGCTGTTGCTGATGATGATGTCTGTGTTGGTATTGACGATAATAATGATGGTGAACGTGTTAGTGTTAGTGCTATTTTCTGTATGTATCGAACGGAGAAAGTTTTTGAGATAAAAGTTAAACTAAACTGCAATGTAACACCCTTGCAAACTTCTCAGAGTGAAAAGAACTTACCGAAGCAGACAAGGCAAACAATTGCCAACAGCCATCCAGCGCTTCTCATTATCTGAATGAGATTTCTACGGAAATAAAACACTTAAAACGTTGAGAGAAAAACAGCAAGAACTCTTCGTGGAGACCCAGTTTTCGTAAACTCAGGCTTGGATGTTATCGTTCTTAACACATTTGACTTAAACCAGCTGTGAAGATTGCAAAGCTAAGAGATTATTTCATTTTGAAAGTCGTTTAGGTTTCCTGCGGGAAAACAAATGGTGGTCCTTCAAGTACATTATAAAAACAAGAATTGATCGACTACACTGCCTTAAAGCGCACCACAGGTTACTGAGTAAGTTTTAAATCGGTTTCTGTTTGACTCAACAGTTTTCACTTTGAACCGAAACATGCTTTGAAACACTTGAGGAAGTAACGATCACCATTTCTTCTGCCACTGAGTTTGATTTTTGCCCCAACTGAAGAAAGAGAGAGAGAGAGAGAGAGAGAGAGAGAGAGAGAGAGAGAGAGAGAGAGAGAGAGAGAGAGAGAGAGAGAGAGAGAAGGAAAGAAATGAAACAAGGAGGAAGTAAAGGAACAAATATAAAAGAAACGACAGGATAAGGGACGGATAGGTAAAGAAAAGAAAAGAAAAGAAAAGAAAGCAAACGTTAGGGAAAAAAGAAAAGAAAAGAAAGGAGGGGAAAGGAAAGAGAAGAGAAAAGAAAACAAAATGTACAATAAAGTAAAGTTTAAAGAAACGAAGTACAATTCAGTTAACTGAGACTAAAACATAAACCAATTATAAGACAAATCCAATTAGAGCCGTTTATTTAAAAATAAATGATTGATTATACAGTCACCTCATTTTTTCTACTTGGAATCTGATATCGCTTCTCAAGAGCACCACAATGGTTTAAGCTAACTTGTCCTGCCTTTCCTGCAACAATCGAAACAGCGTAAAAGACATGTCTTATCGTTAGAACTTAACTATATATCAAAAATGTTATGTTTCGATATAAATAAAATCTTGCAGTCTTTTTAATCTTTTTAACAGACTTTAGGCCTAAGAATTTGTTTCAGTTTAGAAAATGTACTGCCGAGTCTTCTTTAGAATACGGGTGTGGCGATTTCACGATTTCTTTCCGGCGGTTCGCAGTTGGCGTGCAAGTCAATATTAACGGGGAAGCCAAAACTCGAATGCATTTATTGCAAACTGTCAAAAACCTAAATTTTTCTGTAGTTGACTTTTTGTGAGTCTAAAACATGAATTACAATACAATACAAAAATAAACTTTTAGAGTCTCACTTTGTTTATTTCTATGGAAGAAGATCTCAGAACACCGAAGACTCTTCCCTTCTTGCTTAGTACAGTGCACAATTCGGAATATTGTAAAGATGCTTCAGAATCATTTAAACATGGTTTACGGGGAGTTACAAGCCAGAATGGTGTAAGGCAGTTATATGAAACAAGCAAGAACACGAGTTTATGGGAATGAACGTAACGTCTGCATATGTATATGCAAGCAGAACAAAAAGTTTTATTCAAAAACAACTTTCGTTCACTAACGAGAATCCCAGCAAATATTTAGTTCTAGTTTGTTTGTTTTTTCTTATAACTTCCCTCCGTCACATGCTTAATGTTTAGGTTTAGAAAATATGAACGTATGAGACCAAGGGCATGCAAGGTACATCCATTTTTTCAAAAGGAACAGAAATTCTTGAGTAGTTTTGTGAGACGGAACTAAAAATTGTTCATGAAAGAATGTGGAGATTGTTAGATCAACGTTTAGTCAACGATGTAGTAAAGTTAAAAGGAACATGTTTTCTTACCTCAGTTAAGACGAGACGATGTCTTCACTTCTTCGGACAAAGGGAGAACTACTTCCTACCACCTTCTCAAACATGTTATGTATTTCCGTAACACAACCATTAGCATAAATCACGACTTTTTCGGATAAAGTTAATGGAACTGCCTCGGGGACTTGAATGCTAACTCACAGATTAAATCTTATCTCACAAAAAAACTTGTGATAACCGTCATAATTTAAACACAACGTGACAATGGCCTGCTGCCCAGCCAGTGAAGACGCACGGCAACTCCTTTATTCAATCCACAACTTGAATAACATCTTCTCAAACTGCAGTTTCTTCATTGTTCACTCTTCTGCAACTAAAAAAGTAAAGTTTCCACTTTTATTCCCCAAAGAATGTGTAACGTGATCCGTTAATGTCGTTAATAAATACAAAGAAAGTGTCACCATAGTGAACAATGAAGTTTCCATGAATTTATTTAGAAACGTTACTGAAGTCTCAGGTTGACGGTAATGATAACATCAATCACTTTATTTAATGTATTTTTGGTTCATGTACTTTGATCATGACGCAACGTGAAACAACAGGTTGTTGTACGTCGTTTCAACTGTTTCAAAAATTACAATTGACTATTTGGATAAGACTTCGAAGTAAAAGTATCTTAAATTCCACCTCCTTTTCAAATGTGAATAATAGAAACACTTTAAAAATTGCTTTCAAGGATTATTTGTAAATAAATGTAAAGTTTTTCTCTATAGCAAGTTTTTAACTAACTTTTAACTTTTGTGTTTAAAACAGCATTTTTTTTTTTTGAAAACTTTGTAATTACCTTCAGGAATTGTGGAGAGATTTGAATAAAGCGCTATGCAGATCAGTCTAACTGAACTTTAGTTTAACTGAACTTCAGTTAATCATATACATTAGATATGGTCACAAATTAATATCAATGTGCGGCATTAGATGCATATTCTTCCTAACCTTGAACCAACCTTGAACACATTTATAAGAACCTTTCTTGACCTTTTTTTTTGTATATAAGAATCGGCATGAGGATGAAAAAATGCCTTATACCGTTATAAGAACAAGCTAAGAACATAGGCTCCATGGGGAACGGCGAAGACCTTTTAGTTTTATTTCGGAAACTTCCCAAGATCATTGAATTATTTATCTCTCAACTATTAATGTTCATCAGTGCAACATCTCCTTTAATGTTGTCCATGTACAAATTTATTTTCAATATATATTTTTTTAGTTTTTTGTTTCTTTTTTGCCGGCCACGGTAGCGGCCTGTGAGTAAAGGATATTTGTGCTTAATTCCGGTTGGTTTGTACGAACGGAGCATAACAACTGCACAACCAATACTAACAAGTATATGTTTACGACACATTTTTAAAACACATTTTAGGATGAAATCCTCAAAACAGATAAGAACAATTAGCCTTGGCCCCAAAATTAGACCGTCTAATACAAAAAAGCGGGGGCTGCGCGAGATGACGGGCCATCGGCTTAATTGTAATGCAGTATGTGTGGTTAACTTTAGTTAAAAGTTAATCCTTCACCTCAAAATCTCAAAGACGCATTTTAAAATTTGCTCAGACAATACTTTGATCTCCCTGACTATTTTGTCGACGCTAACCTTGAATGTTGCTATGTTTGGAGGGGAGGGGAAGGGCGGGGGCTTATTAAGTAAAATACGTTTTCAACCTTGTTGTTAAGCGCGTTTCAATTTTGGCAATACAGATAAGATAAGTATCAACTTAATATCATGGTGACTAGCAAAAACATTAAGAAACTAAGTGTTCGGAAACTAAATTCTGAATTGTTGTTATTTCGTGTTCTATCACGTAACTAGTTTTAGGCCTCGTCCACGTGTATCGGGTATTTTCAAAAACGGAGATTTTTCCTCCGACATTTAAAAAAAGTCTGCGTTTACACGTAGCGTTTTTGTATCGTATTTGACCATCACACGTAGCCGGGTTTTTTCGAAAACGGATATTTTTTCAGCTTGTTTGAAAGAAACTGCGTCCACACGTGGCGTTTTCTAATCGTATGTGCGATAGAGCGAGCCTTGAGCCTAGGAATGACGTCATCGTATTTGAAAACCTCAGTTTTCGCCCGTCCGCACGAATACGAAAAATCACCGTTTTCAAAATTCTCTACCCTGGAGAGCAAAGAAAGAAGAAAAGAAGTCAAAAAGAAAAAAAGAAAAAGTCAAAAGATCACGGAACACTTCTGCTGCTTCTGCTTATAAGAAAAACCAGATCATCTATATTAGTATATATTCTAAGATTAAATGGATCTTAAATATAAGATGCACGCACCAATCTACAGAATATATTACATCACGCAACCATTTGTTATTGTCGTCTTTGCAAACTAATTGTTATTTAATTAATAATTCGCGGTGTTTCAAAGAGTTCAACTCATTTCTTTAATTTATGCACCTTGGGGTAAAGAAGAACTTGGATAAAACGTTTTTATGTTAATATTGTACTGTCTACTAATACTGTCCCATTGCCATGACAGATTTCTAAAGAATCTAAAAGCGTGTAACAAAAACATCTCAACATTGGTGCAAAATTTGCATGTTAACACTTCAATTGTAACATCAAAGTATTAGTGTTGGGATGGAATACGAAATAATGGCAATGTTTTCACAAGAAACACGTTTTCTATTTTTTACTAAAACTACTCCGATTGTTTAATACAAGCAGCCATAAGTTAGAAAATATGTTTGATCTTTTTCTGAGAAACACTACAGTGATATCAATGTATCAAGGGTGCATGGCAAAGAATTCCTGAGTGTATTAGTGGCCGATACAGGACAAAACACTCTGTCTGGAAAAGTAACAAAATATTTCCACGGGAAGATTGTATTGTCTGAGCTTCCTTAAATTCAAAATCCGTTTGTTCCTGATGTGCAAAAAGAATTAACTGAGCTGAACTCACACGTGCTTTAAAACAAGTTAAAACGCCGCGAATTGTTAATGGTTTCGTGAGAACAACAATGACAAAAATATTTGAATGTTGTCAGTATTTTTTCACCGGCACACGTTTGGTGCTTTTAGAAGATAAGTTGCCTTTTCTAACAAGCACAAATAACAGAACTCTTCCATGATCTTTCAAATAGTGACTTTTCCTTAAACCAGTGTCTTGAGTTTAGGTGTTCATGGCGGCACTACTATGATTATATTCTTCGGAGGATCGACGAATAGCAAATGACTGGAGCCAGTTGATTCTGGATAGATAGTCCCATTTATGCCAGTTTTTGCTAGCCAATTTTCTAACACAAAAGGGTATTTTTGGTGGAAAAGGAGGGTTTGCAACAATTTGACCTGTTAAAGTAAAAATTCCGTCGTCTTTGAACCAATTCTTACTCCTTAAAATAGGGTTCTAGAGCTTGAGCCACACATAACACATGGTTCACATCGTGTAAGTAGAATCACTTAAGGGTTTAGTACCGTCTTGCTGGTACACTGAGTAGATATTCCTACCCCAAACTTTACAACAACAACTGCAAGAGCATAGTTTATTTCACCCCAATAATATTACAAGATGCAACTGAAAAGTTTTAGTAAATTGAGTTAAAAAATGAAAAGAAATGACACTGCTGAACTGTTACCGATAAAAAAAATGCGCCATATTTTATTAACCTGGTTGTTGGTACCGCCGTGGCAATTTAACCCTTCCTTAATGGTCGGTGCAATCTTATAATAACAGTCGGTGATACCATTTCAAACAACAAGCTATGTTCTTTTAAATGAAGAAAACAAAGTCAAAACTGCAGAATTACAACTAATAGTAACCCTGGCCCTAATTCCAAGTTAAACTTACTCTAAAAGAAAAACTGAATAAGTAAAACTAAAAAGAAAACAAAGCTAAGTAAAAAACAATTAAAAGTAAAACCTTCTTTTGAAACCATGACCGATCGTTGGCATTCCAGTCCTATACACTACACGCTTTTTTATTAGAACAGTTTTATACTGGGAACAAGACTAAAATTTGCCAAAAAATTAAAAACACGCTAAAAACATTTCAGCTCGGCTTCCGATGCAAATGTAACTGCAAGTTTTTTTGAAAAACATAACACATCACGTTATTATATGTGACGTTTCATGACAGGTCCTTCTGCAGTTATAAACACCGAGTGAGCGGAGAAGAAAGTTAAAATTGTGCGGCATGTCGTTTATGATAGTACATGCCGAAGTGTATATAAGGCAAGAATTGACCTGTGCTGTAGAAATAAAATCAACTTTATAACAATGTTTAGCAACATGTTTATACTAGTATTCGCGGTGATAATTGACGTGATGGAAACAAGAATAAGAACGTAAGAACAGCGAGCCTCGGTCAAAATTTACTGGTTCTTATATTAAAAGAAAGCGTGCATACCACAACGCCGATAGCTCGATTCAGTGCCGTTCACGTTCGTTTTCCCGCATGTACGCACACAAATGGCATTGGCTATTTTCAAAATGTTTAAACTTTTCCAGAATGTTTTTACAAATGTTTGGAAAGTTTTCAATCACTCCTGTGACCTTGTTCACCCCGACTGTGGTGCGGTACCATGCGCTGAGTAACCAGGCACGGAGCGGTGGGATAGAGGAGGATTGGGGACGAGGCTTATCACATTCGTGATCAATCCAATTTTATTTTTTTCTGTTTAATGCAGCCACAAGCAAAGGTTCATAAACACTTTTTTGTACACTGAATATCAACCTACTGCGATTGATATAAAATCTATCAATGTTATCACTATATATGCCAAGACACTCGTACAACTCAGAAGTATATTTTAAAAACATGCTAAACGTGGGCCGTTCTATTGTGCAATGCAGTAGACTCATCGGCTTCCATAATTTTACTTTGCTGAAAATAGAACAGACCTGTATCACCACACACAAGCTGTGTGATGCCTCCCGAAGGGATTTACAAATTGAATGTTTTGCAGAATATGAGACTCTTTCAGTACACATACAACCCATATGACAAGAGTCCCACAAATTCACATCAAATAATAACAAAACTTCATGGTGGAAGCCGAAAGTAGGCTTATTATGAAACAAATTGACAAAAAAGACAAAAACTTAAACCTAAATTGTGGTTTGACAAAAATTGCTTTCTCTGATCTTTGATGAAGATACTATGTTTAGAACAAGTTTCAAGATTCGCAGAGAATACAAAAATTTAAGTACGTTAAAAAATAAAAAGTAGAAAAACAAAGAAACAAAAAAACTTGAATACGTTAAAAGGTGGTTGCTTTGAAGTTGTATAAATAAAGTGGTGCAGGTGAGTTCAGCGGCGTTTTCCCTTTCTGCCTTACGCGCATGCGTACTAACAAGCGGTAAGTCGGTCAGTAACTTACCGACCGAAAAACCAAATGGCACCTGAGGTTATCCCAACTGCAGTTCAGTTTTAAGGTTGCTCGGACTTCTAACATTTCGAGCACAATAATGTCACCATTGTCACCGTTTTGCAGGATATGAAACTTATTCAGCATATGTACAACTAGACTGCCAGCATGATGCCAGCAGTCCCAATTTTTACTCTTGAGTTTGTCGAGCCGCAGAAAGACTTCGCGAACGTCGACGCGCGGAAACTTAGGCGAGGAAAACCATGCGAAGAGAGAGATCAAGCGCGCCGGCGTTCGCGATGACTTTCCGCTGCTCGACGAGCTCGCGAGAAAAAAACAGGGACTGCTTGCGTCTAATATAAAACCGACGTGAAAAGAGTCCAATAAAAATGAAGCGTGACAAAAGGAAAAGGGTCTACTGAATCATGTCAGAGAGACTAAAAATTACTCGTTCGTTTTCTCCAAGTTTTAAGCTATTAAAAGGTGCTAGTTCGATAATCTTTTCACCACATGCAAACTAGCATAGTATTTTAAGAGAAAAGTTAATAAAAGAGGCGAGAATTGAACTGAGCGAAATG
>JAOBRG010055560.1:13672-54106 GCA_027574985.1 Umimayanthus nakama | reverse complement strand
GCCGGAATCATGCCCCAGGCAGTGCTGCGACACTGTCTGAGGCACTCTTACGGCGGTTACGATTATATGGAAACCAGGCTTTACTGTTGGAACATTCCCGCGTTTTGTGGCACTAAATTTTTGTATGCGTTTGGTTAGAAATTACGCAGAGAAAACGTTCGGAAAACAGTGCGTATTTTCTTTCAATTTAGCATTTTTGAAGTGTTTTTTTTAATTAATCATCTTGTCCTAAATCGAAACTTGAAAGTGTGGAACACTTATAGACACGTGCCTTTTCTTGAATTTTTTCTTGATTGCGTTGAGTTTGAAAGCAAACACTAACTAGATCTTTCTAGATGCAAGTGTCTTCAAAGTAACTTCGTTTAGAATTGCTTTTAAAGCAGTATTACAGGGTAGTTGATAAGTATAACAATATTATCCACGTTGATTGAAAAATGATACACTAGCTTAATATTAATCAAATGAAGGAACATTTAATTATATAGAGATATGTGCAAATACTATTGTGTGTATGTAGGCTTAGAATGGTGATATATTGAACAATGTGACGTTGATGAGATATCTAGTGATGCCACACGTATTTCATGATTTGAACTACATGTACCACTGAACTAGTAGACACTGAGAAAGACTTCAAAAAGGTCGGCAAAAGGTATTCCTTAGGGCCAGTGTTTGAATGCGTTCTTCTCGATCAGGATCTTGTTAGCAATTAAAGTTGATTTTGCAGCAGTGTTCAAATAATTTTTTTGTTGTGATGGTCAATAAAGTTGATGTGCTATTTCCAGATGGTTGAGTTTGGTTCTGTAATCGGAGAGAAGTTTCGTTCTGCTCAGTAACGCTCTTCGTAGAAGTACCTTCTTTTCGATCAGAAAAGAAAACAAACAAGATAGCTATTTTTATGCAATGTGCACACACACGAAGTTTTAAATTTGTTTCAACGTGCGTGAGACACGCGACTTGGTTGGCAAAGAACCTGCGGTGTAACATTTTATTTTTAAAGGTGTTCCAACTACCATTCCGCAGGGCATTGAAAGTTCATAAATGTTCTTCGGCATGTTTTGTGATCATCGTGAACATCATCTCTCCATCCAACCCTTGGTCTTTCCCTCTTCTTTTAGGAATCTAGAGCGCCATCGTCTTTAAAGAGCCTGAATCAGCTCCTGTGCAAGTGAAGGCGTTGTTGAGTGCTGATACTAATGCATCATCGATATCGTTTTGGAATGTCTAGGGTTTCCCACACGATTGGTCTTTTTGAAATTGAAAAGAACTCGGACATTGACGGCCACTTGAGTGTTTGAACAGTGTTCCACAATATTGTTCAGAACAAAGATTTATTCCGTATTGTCCCATACAATTGCTGTTTTTGTGTCGGCAAAATGGCTATTCTGTTGTCTTCTCTTTAACTTTCATAACCAGAAATGTGTAGTTGTCATGTTGATTAAGATCTCATCAAATAATTTCAGATGGAGTAAAAAGGAGGCACGTTCATCTCTTGGTGGCTCTAAACCTGGTGGCTTCATTTTTGATTACTTGAATAGTGTCATCTTCATAAGGCTTATGTCTGTGTGTGTGTCTATGTATATGTGTGCATTTGCGTGTATGTGCTGACGTCCAGAGGTGTCGAGAGGTGTTTGGAGGTATTAAAACGTAAAGGTGGCACTTTCGATAGCAATGGTCACCTCAAGGCAACTCTCGGAACACTTTTGGACTCCACTCAGCTCCGACACCTCCATATGCCCGGACACCTTTGGATATTTTGTGTGTATTGACGTAAGTGAGCTAGATGGCCGAAATAGACGATGGTCTCGGTGGTCAATGATCCATTCTAGATTGTGGAATGTTATGCAAGTCAAAGACAGCCGTATGAAAAACAACATATTAACAGCAGCCGAAATGCCTTTCTTATGAACACCTAATTAGTTTAGCTTGTCGAACAACTAACGTTTAACATGATACTAGTATTGATGTTTTCACATGTTCTTCAACGAAAACTGATTGCTCTTCCTTCATTCCTAAAGCTCAAAGGTGAGCATTTTGAAGAAGGCCTTGTTGTCGGGGTGTCTTGTTCGCGCGAGCTTGTTCCTTTATTGTACGGACACGTTTGTAAACCAAGACTGTTGTTGCTTTTGTAAGCTTTCCACAGTAATCTCAAGACTTTCCCTTTTTATTAGTTTGGCATACATTTAAACTTACACCTCGTTGTGCTAACATTCCAATGCGACATATAGTTCCACCGCTTCAAATCTCTGCCATCGTGAATGCGTCCTCGACATTTAGGCTCACTGACGTCTTCATGATGGCCAACTTGTTTTAGGAGCAAGAGGTGCTATACCAATTAAGAAACTCGGGCAACCTGTCCTCGTGGCTTACTTGGTTAGAAATTTTTCAAGTTTTAGAAGGAATACCGTAATCCTCAAAAAGATAAATATGAGTTACAACTCTTTAAAATAAACGTTTTGCATTTTTAAAAATGAAATAACTCTGAAGCTGCCGCAGTAACGCAACGTGCAATACATCGGCGGGAGTAAAGTGAAGTATCCCTCATGCACGAAATCAGCAGTAAGAAAACATGTCTATTGTAAGCTGCAAGCCACTAGCAATAATAAATTCGTCGCTGCACTTCAATTGTACTTCGGGCGTTTCAGAGCTTTGTTGCAAGCAACAGGTGTCTTGTTTATTTATGAAATTGTTCTCTAATTGTGTGTTTCAGAATGTTACTGAGAGATTCATCCTGCTTCCCTCTTTGTCTGGCGAAACCTGGTCTCAAAACTGAAACTTCCCGCCACATCGAGATAACATAGGAGCTTGCACTATAAATTTCTCGCTTCGAACGATAACTAATATATGAAACCACCACTATCAGGATTCATTCTGTGCATCATCAAGATTAATTGCATCCCGCGTAATTGAGCCAAGACTTTCTTTGGTAATTCTACTGTTGACACTTGGTAAACATGCTTACCTGAGCAACAATTCAGCAATAAAGGAAACAACAAAACACGCATTTTAATATCAGTTGTCTTTTATTATTCTCTTTCTCTTAAACCGTTGTACGTCCCGAAAAACTCAACACTTTTGCTGGTTTTAAATGTTGTTGAAAATTAAGCATGCGTAACCATATCTAGACCGTACTTTTTGCAAGATTCTGAGTGCCCGTGCTACAGTCTTCAATTTCGAGGTGAAGTGGTAACCGTCGCTAAACTTTCTTATTGTGTGCTAAGTACTGGCCCAGTCTAACACAAATCTTACCAGTAGCTCACAAGATGGAAAGCACCGGGTTTTAAGGCCGGTTTCCACTTCAGCGAAATTGATCGCGCGAACAGTTATGACCGCATGCTCTTGCACTAAAAAAGAAGCAACCTGATTGACTTTCGCTCATTTTGGCCGCGAAAAAGTTGAACATGATTAAACTTCCAGAACTGACCACGCGTTCGCCAGTAAACGCTCGCTTTCAGCATGCCCTGACAGCCCATCGCTTGGTCGCGCGGCCGAAATCGCCGAAGTGGAAGTTTCTTAACTTTAGAACATAGTCCTGTAGGCCAGGTCAACCAAAAGTCACAAACTAGGAAAGAAGTGTTCCCAGCTTCTTATGACAGCTTTCTTACATATTTACAAGTCCACCGATATCAAGCTTCGATTAGCCCAATTGTTAAAGAAAGTGTTTGATCATGGTACCAAAACTTTTCGAGAAAGTCATAAGTTTCTGTTAGTTTACCAATATAAAACTTTAAAAATAGCGCTGGCACTCTCTGGTCCAGGTAGGGTTAAATCTTGAACCCACTCATAAATAATAATACTACACAGGTTGTTTTTTTCCCGAGCCTCTCCCTTTGGGAGGCAATCTTGACTTATATGTACAATAATAACCCCGTATTTCCCCACTAGATAAAAATCTATAATAGGAAAGGAAATCTAATCATCTTTAGAACTGGAATCGATATAAGACAAGGGAAAATTATTCCTCGAAAAAAATCAAACGGACATGATTTATGACTGTAAGTGCTTTGATCTTGATTCGCTGTACTAGAGCAAAGAGGTCGTCGCAGGAAAAATAACAAATGTAATAATAATTCAGAAACTTACCTACATTGTAAGATTGTCTCTCTAATAAACAAAAAAAGCGTGTTTCCTACTTCGTTCTCTTCACGCAAAGAATCAAACTTTCTGCACCTTTCCAAAACCTTTTTGAAAGTTAGTTATATTTCTTGAATATTCAGGTTTCCATAACCAGTACTTAGTAGTGTTGAAATGTGATAACTACCAGCAACAACAAATTTCTGTGTACACAAGAACAAGCTGGCAAAGTCCGCTATACAGGTCTGGTATTCTACGCCAAAGTACTTTTATGTTTCCAAAGGAGGGAAAAGTTCCCCGGTTACAACAGTTGTGCTAATGGCAATTCCCTTCAAAAGGTAAATCCTTCTCAACAGGATATCATCAAAATGCGTCCTCTTTGGTTCCCTTGTAACTGAAAACAAACGTGTTAAAGAATTTTGCACTTTTTGGTATATTTGAATTATTCGGTACTCTTGGTTGCCCGCGTACCAACAAATCTTGCAGTTGCGTTTTTCGCGTTGGATTGTTACATTTTGGTTGTAACACTTTCCCTTTCAGTTCCCATTTGCTTTTCCAAACACTTTACTAAAACATCACTCCGTTCTCTTGCCAACTCGAAGATGGAGCGCGATAGACCTTCCTTGGAAGTGTAGTCTGCAATGTCCACGTTGAACAGATCTTGCATGTAGCCAAGCATCTGTTCCTGGAAAACAGGATGATGAATAATGGTAAATTGGTCACAAGATACCCGCTGTAACACACAGATGGATAACTGTACATGTTCTTTGCCGGAACGCGTGTGTATTTGTGTGTGCGTGTCTGACAACGGGTGCTGTTTGTCCAGCTGTTTCATTAGCTCAAAATCTGCTTTCTGAACATTGACACTGCGTAGCTCTCTCACTAAAAGGTAAGTGTTTCTCATCAAACCAAAACTCACCGTATCAGTAAACTACTGTGCTAACGAAGTGCTAAGGGCTCGCCTTAAAATAGCGACCAATACAGTCAGTTTCTGCACCTATTAATACATAGTTCACTGTGTTAACTATCGTGCCAATGAATTGCCAAGGCTCACCTTAAAATAGCGACAAATACGTTTGATTCCTTCATCAACAGGCCCAAGAAAACCCCACGTGAGAACTGGAAGCATATACTGGCTAACCACGTAGAAGTGTGCCATAAAACCATATGGATTCTGTGATGAACAGACACACAGTTCTCAGTCAGAAATAAAATAACGTAACTTTGAAATAATTAAGAGCACGTTCCTTTAGTAAAATCAAAATCTGGATTTAACGTTCCATTTGTCACTTTTACCCAAAATCCAATTTTGGATTATAATCCAAACAATCCACCCTCAATCGTGAAATTTTTGGATTTTAGAATTCAACATCTGGATTGAGATTTTTTTCTGATCCAAAATCGGATTTTTGTCTTGTCATGATTTTCTGCAGTCATTTGCGCGGCGATCGACCATGGAAGACCCGGCAGATCCAGGTGAAGCGAAAAGAGCTTTTAGCTTTTCATAGCTTTTATTTTTCGTAATATCAAGTGGAACTTTTCACTGGCATAAAATACCGTGTATAGTCGGATGATAATTTATAGTAGCCGAATGCCTGCAGATAACGGATCACGAGAAATTTGTTCGTGCTGTTCATCGGTTGTTGTTCACTTGTTGATTGCCGACCTGCCGTGCGGTGGCTTTGTGGCAAAGAGTTGCACTTATTAAGCTGAAAGTATGCGAAACAATTTGAGCGAGACATCATATATGGGGAAAAATATCCTATATTTCAGATAAAATTTTAGTAGTGCTACAGATATAGATATTTTCTTGTTGCCAAAGCAGGAAAAGACTAACCACGTGGGTAAGAAAAATCTGGTTTCGAATTTGGCGATCCATATGTTTCAGAAAACCATACAATCCAGATTTGACAATCCGGTCTTAGATTTTATAAAAGGAACGCACTCTAAGTTCACAAAATGGACACATTATCCGATAGGATGTGCCATGATACAACTTCTGTACGAAAAAGCCATTTTACAATCACGACATGACACACAACTGTACACGCAGTCAAAGGGAATTGCAATTGAGTATGCCTCAACTGCAGACAAAAGGCGTTCATACAAATACGTTCTGCTTTATCTGAGTGCACCTACAACTAATTCAAAATCTATTCTTCAAAAAATATCTTTCGAAACGTTAATAATTACACATCGCTTTAATGGTGGAAGTTATAAAGGTTGATATCGTGTTTTGTTATGCATTCCTATGTCAATCAATCAAGCAATGTAAAGTAATGAATGTTATAAATAACTCTAGTATAGTATTACCAAACAGGTCATCTCTTTCTTCGACTAAGGTATACCTCTAAATACGAAGACTTGGCTTTAAGCACTCCCCAGATGGCTGTAGTCAACGCCTGGTGAATGAGCGATATAGGATACCAAGTTAAGCAGTCCATTCTTTGTTTATTTGACTTTTAGTTTATACACAAGACTCTATTTAAACTAGCTTTGCTAATCAGACTTCCTGTATAAATATTTGAGAAATAAATAAATAAATAAAAACTTTGTTATCCAAAGAAACATCGGATAGTCAATTCGTAGAGTCAACGTTTCTATCTGGATCTTTACCTAAATGTTGATGGAAATCAAGTCGGACCTGAATCGCAGTAATAATTGACAAACTGGAATAAAAAAAAACTACAGTAGCCACAGTAGGAAAACTATTAAGGCTCAAAGTCTTAGTAGAAAATAAATTCAGAATGAGTTAGGGCAAGACTAAGCTTGGAGTGAAAAAACACAACTACATGCAGGTTAGACAACGCAAGATCGCGAGTCTTATTGTTTTCGATGGCTCCGCAATCAAACATTTCCTTACAAAACTAGCGATTCTACGTTTTCTCTTCTACCCACTTCGTACTGAGTCGACAACTATTAAGCATCCCAAAGAGGAGCGACACTTGGGATCAACACAATAGAGGCAGCAGTCTATGACCAGATTTCAACTTTAACTTTGTTGGATAATTCCGTAAAGGGCTCTAAGGATGTTACTCTAGACAACGTTTACCGTCTCTTTAATACTGGGCGACAGCCATCTGTTCTGTATGGCCATGACAACTGATGACGGAGGTTGGTCCAAGTCATCAAACGCGTCAAGGAGAACAAAATCCAACAAAATATCATAGAACGACATGCATTTGACCTGCAGCAAAGAAATCAAATAGCATGAATGCCAACAATACATAACAGAAATGGTAAAGTTTTGTCAGCTGCGGTGGCAAGCACAATGGACATTGGTGATGCTATATGGAAATCAAAAATTTTGTCTGTCCTACAACACTTCATTCTTGCTTTGGGAGATAACAATCTTTTCGTATAAGTTCTTACTTGAATTTGTAGGCTGCGTATTTCCTGGCCTACAAACCTGAAGTTTATCCCATACTATTGGTCACTGTAGACACTTATTTTGCACCCTGCCGGTTTGCTTTTAACAACCTCTCACTCTCAGTGCCCCGTCTTTTGGTATTTAAAGCTCAAGCTACACAGAAAAGCGGTCACACACAGTGAAGGGATAAAGAATGCATTGTCGGTTTTCATTTGCACCAATTTTTACAGCTCACGTGAAATGACAAAGGTGAATTAATACTACAACATAAAGCACATAACAGTCTAAAATGTGTCCAATGAGCGAGAAATCACTCCTGGTATCAGAGTATTAGTTATTACTGGGCTCGTATACACTATTCTTAAGATTATTCTTTGCCTCGGAGTTTGGTGCTTAGTTTGCTACTAAGAAAGGATTGCTAAGAGTTGTTTACTTTGAGCAGTACATACCCCCCTCGCATGCAGTTCATCCTTTATCTCGGGCCAGTTGTCACTACAGGATGCGTAGTCCGTCATTTCGTTATATGCGGCCTCGAATTCAACTGGACACTAGTTACACAAAATTACAACATTTTTAACAAGAAATTTGTATTTAAAAGACATCGTTTTGAAAGAATCAAGAAAGAAATGAAGTACTAATATAATATCAAAATTCACATGCTACACATAGTTGACAAAAATATTACCTTTCCTGAGAGCTTTATAACAGAAGACAAAAGGTAACGCCCAGTGTCCCTAAACCACTGCCGAGATGTGCCGCGGCTAAATGCATGCTACAAGAAAATGAACATTGCAAAGTTTTCATAAAAGCTATGTATTTTCTCTGAAGTTATGTTCCTTAAATCTAGAGAACTTCAAAATTCTGATCTTACTGTTACCTCGTTATATTTCAGTTTAGCCTCACAAATACACGTGTTTTGAGACTCCTTCAACCTTACTTTTCCAAAACTGTCTAAATGAACTACACCGTGGCTATAAAGACCATGAATATGTGGAAGATCTTGCAATAGTAATTTCGATCAACTCTATGACGCATATATGGTTCTAAACCAACAATGTAGAAACGTAGATCACCAGATGTCTATGTGAGAAGGTAGATCCATTATGCAGATACATAATAGAATATACATAATTCATGATATGATTTATCTTCACTTCTCTTTATTTTTTCAGTATTAAAACATTTTTTCTAACTGTTATCTGAGCTATGTACCTCTGATGCTTCTCTCACGCAATACACTTTAGCAAAAAAGTCCGGGTCACTTTCACAGCCAAGTTCAACAGTCCTGTTAGAGGAAGTTACATACAAAAACTAAATTTTAATATGTAGACCTGCAAGCTACAATGGTTTCTACAAAGAAACTAACATACATCATGGGTGAAGCAAGCTCTGACTAATAATTTCAACATAATTTTGTGTGTGTGCGTGTTTTATTACTGCTTAAGTGCACATCAGTGCATTACTGGTCCATACAACATTCCTATATCCAGTGGTTTGTGTCCCTGAATGTGCTCAGAACTAGGTGATGTTACAGATTACACACACTTGTAAATAAACTGACAAATATAATAATGGAAATAAGCTACAGATAGTTTAGTATACATGGCCATGGGATCTAGTGTGTAGGTTGGTAAAATTTAGGGAAGTGCTCATTTCTTACAAGCATTCACATGTATAATTCGCATGTACCTGTAAGAACCAGGGTTCTCCCCAAAGCGTCGTAGAGTGGTAAAGCGCCCTGCTGATTTATGAGATTTTTGTTGTTATGCATATTTATGTCATTTTCATCAAGTTAATGGCATTGTTGTGCAAACTTCCGCCCCTCTGACACTTGTTTCAATATCTTTTCTGGGGAGAACCCTGAGACTTATCAGCCCCCTTCCTTCTTCTACGTGTACTTGTACCTCCCGGTCCAAAAAATTGTTTAATTAAATTTTACAATTGTATACACAGGCGACCTGGTTATAAAGAGGACAAAGATGTAGATAATTCTTGCAACATAAACTATAATCACCTTAACTTGCGACAGTTAGCTCCATGGCGTATATATTGTTCTAAACCAACAACATAGAATTCCAAGTGTCTATGAAGGAAGGAAAACAAACTATTAAGACATATCACGGGCCATCTCTTATGAAACCAATAACAACAATAGTAAGCTTTACTGAACTTTAAAAAAAAATTATGTTAGATACAGTTAGCAATCCGGAAACCATGAAAACAGCTCTTACACCAGCAGGATACAAAACTTGTGGAAAGAGGATTTCAGTCACTCAAACTGTAGACCATAGGTTGTTCCATAATTTAGATGCCACAAGCTTTGTAGGTTGAGGCAGAACCATGCAGAAGTTCATTTGAGACAAAATGAAGATAATGAGTAGGTTTGTGATGATAAAACAGACTACTGTAGATAAAAAGAAGTGCAAAAGAGGAAAAAGTGCCAGGGAAATTCAGTTGGTTCTTCAGTATATACAAAAATATTTTGCATATGTAACTGACTCCCCGGCTTTATCCTATTTATAGTTGTAAGTTCCTACACAACTTGCTTTTGGTCTGTCACTTGTGCATGTGCCAGACGACAGACGCAGTAGTTCAATCTCAACTAACCTGTGAGCCCCGGCAGTTTTCAGCACTGCATCTCTAAATTGTTTCAGATCTTCCGATTTGCTCATTAAACTGACATCAATCAGATCATCAAACTAGTTCCAAGAAAGAAGCAAAAACAATGTCACCTTTCTAGAATGTAGTATGGAGCTTATAACATTATGGCTTGTGTAGCAAACAACGAGATATGTATAGTCATAAGGAGAACCGGACCACAGTATACTGTTTACATGCATGGTTCCCTGCAACACATTATCAGTCACATACAGCAGTTCATAAAAAATCATGTTATAAAATGTGCTTTCTTTGCCACCCACTGATTTATATCATTATAATCAAACTGAAAACCCTACTCCCAACCCGACAATAGCCAGTAAACGTACGTAAATGTGGTGTTATTTGGCTAAATTACACCATAAAACCATAGATTGGCCACACTTTTCTTCCAGGATTTTCACATGAAAGTTGGAGTGTGGCATGTACACATAGAACAAGAATGTCAATAGAAGTTTATCAGTGTGACCCAAAGATCAACTGGATTCATGACCAATTTACCAGGAGCCAGTGTCGGTCAGGGTTTCAGCACTCATGTTTGTTAAAACTGCACAGACTGTTGAAATCTTCCTGTCGAAATACTGTGATATGCCACCATGTTTGTAACTACGTTAAACTGCAGCTTTTACTTTTCAGCCAAAAAAAGTGGTCAAAGATTGAGGTGCGGTTTATACACAGGTGCAGACTGAGCTCTTATCCTTGAGTAGTTTTGGTACTAGTGAAACTAGTGTAAAATAATCATTAATGTGGTGTAATGTAAAGCAATTTCAATTGATGAAATAATGCTATTTTAACTCTTTCAGCAAGAGTCTGTATAGTATTTTAGCATTATTTTGGTGCTTCAATTTTCCATAACTTATTTTGTAGGATGTGACATAAATAAGGTGTTTAATAAAGCCAGAATGTATTTACCTGATACTCAGCACTTTGTACAAGTATCATTGCATGCAAAACCTTTTCCAACTGAACTGCTTCAAACACATGTGTAAAGGAAGTGGCTCAAGCTTCATGATCATTGACTGGACAGCATCAAATTGAGATCTACCAGCCACACCAAGCTTTACATAAATTATTTATTATAAGTGAATACCTCCAGCTGGGCTGATTCAGATGCAGAGACAAACGACTCCGTATCACTCTCTACAGAAGACTCCATGTCTTCAACGGCATCACCCAGATCATTAAGCTTTTCTTCCACAAAGTTCTCTTCATCAATCCACGTGAGAACATTACTGCACGAGCTAAATCTGTCCAAGTGTGACAAGCCCTCCTGCTCAAGCACTCTTCGCATTTTCCTGGAGCCACTTATCAAGGCATTGAGGGTAGTTTCAAGCTCTGATTTCAAAGCTTCCCCCTCTTTTACCAATTGTGTGTCATCGCCATCCAATTTCCTTTCTGCCATGAGAATATCTATTGCTTCAAACCAATTTTCCATTGCAGATTCAAAATCTTCCACACCTGAACAGAGAAAATAGGAATAACAAAAATAGCTTAAGTGATGGTGAAAAAAATGGCATTTTGTTCATGTGAGTTGACAGTAGAAAACGACACTATTCCTCCTTGCAAACTCTTAACTGTGGTTAAATATTTTTACAAAAACCAAATTTACTGCAAGTACCACGTCTTGAAATTTTCATTGTTCTTTTTTACAGGATTGGTTAAAACTAGTGCATTATAAGTTAGAGTGTTTAAAATCTATAAATTTATGGTTTCAGAGGTACCGTCGTACAAATTGAAACATTTTGTTATTTGAATAAACTGTAAAACCGGAGGCGATGGCGAAGTGGTTAAAGATCTCTGCCCCCAGTCCTGATGTACCTGGGTCAATTTTTAGCCTAGTCGAGATTTTAATATTTGGGTGACCTCCTTTCTCACTTAAGCTCACTCAGTTTTCCATCTCTTTGGAGTTAGTAAAATGAGTACCTGCACACACGGACTGTTAAAATATGTATAAAATTTTTATGCTTCAGTTCATTTCTGCTGGGGATAATCTGATCATTCAGTTATTAAGTGTTTTTGAGCATCTTCAAATGAAAAATGTCAATCAATCGATTGTCCAAATGCAAAATGATCTTCTGAAAATGTTCAAAATGTCTCAAGAAATTGTCTTTTCCTTTGAATGTTGCAACATACCTATATTAACCAATACTCATTCTTTGTTAAAAGTTTTTGTGAAATGTGTTTAAGTTTCACCTACTTTAAACAACAATTTCAACTTCTGTCCTATTTTGAAATACTCTTGACTTGTTTGCTTTTTTTTCTTTCTTCCTTCCTTCTTTTGACCACAATCATATATTTTGTAATCAATGATCAACTAGCTGTCTAGACTAACCTCAGGTTATTGCAGCTATCTGAGTACCTTATTTCTGTAAACATTTGCCTTTATTCTTGTAATACATAGTCATAGTTCTCTCCTGAAGACACTCAATAAAGTTATTGTATTGTATTGTAAAAAGCACTATATACATGTAAACACATTGCTTTACTATTTTTAATACAGTTGCGCCAACTTAGTACATTTAAAACTTACATACAGTGTACACATTCATAATGGTGCTTTTAATGCCGGTTTTGTTTGATAACTCCTACATATGTACAGATCATGCCACCCACTTTTGCAAGTGGGGTCTCCTAAAAATACTTCAATCTATACATACATGCAATCGTAAACTACAATACAGCAATTGCAATTTCTTTTTATCTGTTTATCTAATTAATGTGCCAATGATCATTATTTTTATCAAATTGGCACGCAAGAAAATACTGTATCCTCTTTTCCTCCTTGATAATACAATTATAATTATCGCATTATTAAAAACAGTTTTAAAACATCGAGTTAATTTCTTGCAAATTTTGTTGCCAGATTCTTCATTATCAAGTTCTTCAAGAGAAGCAGTACAGAAAAAGAAAATACAATAACTAAGCAATATCATCTAAAAATTCATCTCTGCAAGCGAGCTTGTAAGCACTAACCTCTGTGTAGCAGGGTCTCCACCAAGTTCTCCTTATCAAATATTTCAAAATCCACAGCACTGTCATCTGATGCTCGTCCATCTAGAGTTTAATGTTAGTTACAAGGAGATTAGGACCACACTAGAAATTTACAGTACTTCTGAACATGACTGTACCTGTTAGTGGAAAGGAGTCTGCTGTTTGCGACTAGCTTTTTGGAATATTGAACATTAGTGTAAGCTGGGGGTAAGTAACTTTTCTATCACAACCTGTAAAAGTCTGTCTTTTAAAACAATAACTAAAGATATTATTGCATTGCATTAAATTTCTACAGAGCTCTTGCCACAATACTGTTATTTTACAGTAAGTTTCGGACTGTCCTCTGTTTTTTTCAACAAAGTTTGATGCCACACTCACAACTAAGACTCATATCAGATTAATGCACATTTTGGAACTGAAAACATTTGAGTTCTTTATATAAGTCATACTTGTCAGAATCACATTATAGCCCAATAAAACATTCCAGGTTTGTATGGTGTATAGTATCTCAGTCAACAATAAAATATTGTATAATTATAATATAGTTATAAGATTTTTAAATGATAACTTAGTACTGACCAGGAAATGAAATGTAAAACTTGTTTGATTGAAGAAAATGTTCACAAAAATGTTGGATTTCATTAATTTTTTGTTTTAGTATATTGAATAGAAAAATTTAAGAAAGTATTATCATTTTAATATCACATTTTTTTTCAATAAATATAGTATCCATATCAACCAAAAATACACTCAATCACATGTTTGTCACATGTATTTTCTTTGCTTTATGTGTGCTACTAATTTTAATAAATAGTTTCACTAAAAAATAACTTCATTAAAATTAATAAAATTTTTTTAAAAAGTCTAAAACTTAGTGATGTTAGGAAATACAGTGTATCAATTAAAAAATGAAGATACAGATGAGTAGAACTTTCAAGATCCTTGACACACATTACACAGTATATTAACAAACTTGCACTCAGAATCAGCAAGATGCTGTTTCTGATGTCCATATTTAAGGACCTTAGACTGAGATATTTCATCTAAAATGGTTGTAACTTTTTCCTGGAAACTTAAGCTTTGCTCAAACTGTCAGGAAAGCAGGATGTCACGTTGTCAACTTTGTGTGTAGTCATGCAAACCAGGTTATTCCTACAATAACACGTAGATTGGGAACAAATCATTTCAAGATGCATGCACAAAAATCTACATTAAGTCTAGCATATACCAAACCAGTGATTACAGGACCTCAGATAAAAGGCAATTAGGGTATAATAAGTCTGAATTGTCAACACTGGGAATGCACATTAAAATTAATTCAGTACCAGATTCCTCATGCAAAGTAAGTTGCTCTCAAATTGACTCGAATGGTGATGTTTCTTCAACCTTCTTGCGACGTTTTGGGCAGCAAAGTACCGTGAAACGGCATTATATAAAGCACAACAAAACTTTAAGACAACTATCACAAGGTTTTACCTTTTTGAATCATACATGTACTGTACATATCGTGTTAGGCCAAACAAAAAAATTAGTTGGTTAGCATCCTTTTTTCTAAATTTTACTGGTCAGGGGTGGGCGGTTTTTATTTTTAATTTAATTTTAATTCTTTTATCTCCAGAAACAACAATTTGACAGTGTAAAAAGTGGGTTCACTTGCAGATTCTTGGGTTCATTTTCAAAGCATCAAATTGACCTTTCACTAGAGAGGGATCATGCTGCACATTTTGCCTTTCACAAAAATGGACTTTGGCATTGATCCGCAGAAAAAAACTAACATTTTAAAGCAAAGGACTGGTATTGAAATAAGAAATAAAAATTACTTTTGTTCGGGAAATTTTTCAATAGTTGCATTTGTGACTTGGTGAATATCCTGGCTTATATTCACCTTCACCTCACACAGTGAATAATTAACAATTATTCTATGAGCCACACTAGATATTAGCTGATAAAAAACAATTTTAATAAACACAACAACAAATCATTTTTCATCAACAAATACTCATTTGAAAAGAAATTGTGTCTGAAGAACCCGCCGACTCAAAAATGACTTCCATTTCCGTTGAATCAAATGTCACATGATAGCCTCACAACTATGAGTTTTCCATATAAAGTCAATGGCTAGAAAATGAGTTGATAACCAGTAACCACCAAACCATATCGAATTGCTTGAGATCGAATAGCCTTTGGACTCTATTTAATAATTGCTCATTATTCACTTTGGTGGTAGCAATGCGGATATTCTTCATTAGACAACTACACTAAGGGAAATACAAATTTCAGTACACAATTGTATAAAGTTAACCCAACAAGTGGACTGAAACGGCACAGAAAACTATGTTGCCAAAATAAAAGTCAAAATATTTTAATCAGATTTCAAGGGTAACATTGATGAGTGTCAGAATTCTCCCCAAAGCGTTTTAGAGTGGTAAAACGCCCTGCTATTTTATGAGATTTTTATTGTTATGCACATTAACTCATTGTAATGCAAATTAATGGTGTTGTTATACAAATTTCCGCCCTTCTGACACAAACTTCCGCACCCTTCTGGGGAGAACCCCGAGTGTGAAATAAGCAGTTGAAAATTCCTTTTAATAGTACAACTAGAATAAATAAACAATCTAATTTACCTGCTGCAGCACCACTGCCCTCCCCAGCAGGTTGAAACTGATGCTGGCTGTGTGCTGCCGCTGAACCTTCTCTGTGACGTACTTTGTTATTCTCAGAATCATATGCAACCCCCCCTGAAAATCGTGGTGTGCCACTGCCATCTACAGGAAGGGATGTTTCAGAAATCAGTAGTTAAGCAAGACAGTTAGAATTTTTATTTCAGAATTGGGGAGAGGGTTTTTAAGAGTTTTGACTGCTTTCATTGTATTCAAATGCAAAGCTTTCAACTTTGACAAAGTGCAAAAAACATGGCCGATATCTTGGATTTCAAAAGATGGTATTGCACAATACCTATGACATCACAGGTCACGTGTAACATAATTATTTTCGGGGAACATTGATTAATTGCCTTTGAGACTAGTATTTAGCACTTGTTTCAAAGATTTAGTGAATTAACGGAGAAAATACTAAAAAATCAAAATTTGAGTAAATGGTGTTGTCACGGCAACATATGATACCCTTGAGGCAAAATTTTTCCAGAATCTCCTATAAATTTTAGTAAAAGTGGCCAAATTTGGTTGGTAGTATTTTAACATTAAGGAATTTCTTGAAAGTTAACACCGGCATGTATGAGCACTTCTTTTGCCCCCTAGGTTGGATAGGGCTAATTATTAATTAAAAACAAATCAAAATTAATTAAAACGAAAGTTCTGTTCGGTCAGTATTTTCTTTTAAAAAGGGGGTGTACTGACTGTACTGACCCACTGGACTCCCTTTTTCTGGAATATGACCTTCAATGTACAGTATGAAAAAAATGACAATGAGAGTGGCAAAATTTTCAGAAACTCACAGCAGTTCAAATGTCAAACTTTCCATGTACTGCACCAAGCCTAATTCTTTCGATTTTATTAAAAGTAATATTAAGTTCAGTTATGAAAAGATTGACATCTGAATCAGTTAAGAGTTCAACAAAAGTAATTTGGGTCTTGAAACCAAAGTATTAAGTTCAAGTTGCCCTAGTGAATGACCCGTTACTGTAGAGTGACTTTGCTTCAAATATTGATCTTTTCACATATTTTACAACAAGGGGAACTATATATATTACTTAGTAATAGGGTGCAATATGCCAGAGAGATGTGGGAACAAACATGTATAAAACCCATTTGAGAAATGGTCTATACTTGGTGTGCATCTATCCAGTTATGAAAGCTTGTGGGAAGTTGGAGAAGCACGAGAGAAGCGTATGAGTGGCAGGGGGGCAAAACCCAATTTATTTTAGCTTCTTGCACAGCTAAAGCATGCCAGAACATTTCTTTTAGAACATTGCCACTTTAAATGCGAACTAATATAAAATACAGATTGGACTCCTAAACCGTTCTGACTATGTAGTTTGATAAGTTGAACACAATCATGCAATTTGATAGGTGCATGGGTGTGCAGTCATCGAGATTTAGATGCACACCCATGCCATACATGTACAAAAAGTGCACGAAAATTTGTCGGCCATGTTCTTATTTAATTTTGCCCCCACCCACAGGAAAACAGTACTTATTAGGATGGGATTGTTGATGAGTACGGCTGCTGAAATTTTAACTTCCTGATAAATTTTCATATACCCCATTTACTTGAATAAACGCCACACCTAATTCATGAAAAATTAATATTTTAATTAACACCATGGCGTTTATTCTAGTAAAATTAATACGGTAGCTCATTAAAATTGTGTCTATTAATTTTTGCATGCAGCTGTGTGAACACGGAAAAACAAATTTAATATTGAAGACATGCAAAGATTGTGAGTGATACATGATTCGTGCTCTGTTGTTCACATTCTCTGGAAGTCAACAAAACTGAGCTTTTCACAATCTGTTGACCTAGCATTCCCATGTGAAGTCATTACATTCTGTAATCAAGTCTTTTGTTTTGTAATGTTCTTGTGACACATTTTTCTGTGGTACATTTTCTGTGATACGCTTTCTGTTGCACACTTTCTGTGACACATTTTTTGTGACACATTTTCTGCGATACAATTTTCCGGTTCATAGGGAGCAAAGAAAATGTGTCACACTTGGAATGTGCTCGTATCATGTGGATGACTCGTCAAAAAACTGTTGGAGAAACCGAGCAAAAAAGAGTTCTCGTGTAGAGCACAAAAATGTTTCACAGAAACTGTTCTCACTGGAAGCGAGGTAGCAATTAATCTCTTGCACCACACCGTTAAGAATCGAACAGGTAGGTGACCAAACAAAACCAAAACAATTAAAGTGCAGTTGGACCCTCGGCGCTTCACTTCATCAGTCAATCATGGTCCCAAACTTGGTGCTTCGCCAAGCCTCTTGCCATTATCGCGCAACGAGGCAACGAAAGGATATTTTCCGAAATAAAAGCATTAAGTAAAAAGTCTATGTCAATATGCGTATAAAGGCTTCGCTTTTGAAAACCGACTAAAAAATACTAAAAGTTTCGTTGTTATCAAAGTTCAAACCAGCCCAGACGTGTTTCGGCCTGCATGCAATGCTGCAGCGACATTGATAGATAATTGATGAGTTCAATCATTTTCAGAAAAAAAAACAATAACCATATAAACACATCAGTGCTGTCAACTTACCCTTTGGTTTTGTTGTAGTTCTTCTTTTCCTCACCAACACCCGATCATTATACGAAGGGCTCTTTCCCGTTGAGGGCTCCCTTCTCTTTCGTCGGAAGTAGATCGCACTCAACCAAACCAAGGTACCTGCACCAAGGGCGACCGCCAAAAGCGTGCTCAACGAACGGATGGAACTCAACATGATTGTCTCCTTATTCCTGCAAAAGCTTGCTGATGTGTCTCGTGAGAGTCCATGACTTTGAACAAATTTATCAGGCTGAGGCAATTAAATCACCACATTCATTTGCGAGCATGCAGCACAGGTTCAAAGTTTGATATGTGCGACACCGACACTTGGCGACAGCGGTTGTGCGCATCAAAGTAGAAAGACTGGGTACTAACATCTGTCTCAAAATGGCGGAAGAATTGACAAACACGGAGCAAAGAAATTGTGCAGAAATATCAGAGGTTTGTTGTTGGTAGTCAACAAATGTAACAGTACATTGAGAAGTACAGTACTTTTTGCAATAATCTTATATCATTTTACTGTAATAGTTAGACGTATGGCCTCTGAATGTGTACCCAAAATTTGGAGTATTCACACTTGATTAATTGATAAAATCATAAATCATAAACTGATAAAGAAAAGTTATGGTATTTTTCGGGTATTTTGTACGCGTATCGTTTAACTATCAAATAACCAAGAAATCAACGAGAACGGTAAATTCTAAATCTTAGTTAGTTAACCTTAGGGCATTTTGCTGCGCAGAGAATTGGCTTGTTTAAACTATTCTAAGTTTTTTAGGTTCAGTTCTGATCAGATCAAGTCTCGGCGTGCATGCTCGTCGAAATTCGATCATCGGAATTCAAGTTTAGGCTTTCTTGCAGAATACCAGGCCACTTGAGTTAATTTAAGTAGATTTCAGTAGAAAAAAATGCCACCAATCCCACCCTATTGTTCTTGCTGACCATAGATTTTTGCAGCATCTTTTACTTTGGAGATTTTTTGAATTGGGTATTTCCACAAAACATCCATATATCTGTACAACAGATGGCTCTTATATATTATGATATATTACATCCCCTTACCCACCTTACCATGCATTTGGAAATTCTGGACTGAAGTGTTTGTGATTCATGGCCAAACTTCATGCTTTGCAGTTTTGTTTTGAGATTATACTCAAAACTTACTGTAATTGTTTTGATGTTAACACCGCACACAATCAAATTTTTAAAATAAAGTTGTATGTATATTTTATTAAAACTTCAGGAATTTCTTTTGGCTCTGAAATTTTGGCCAAAAGGTATTTTTTGGGTCTAAGAAAACACAGGTATATTTTTGGTATTGTATTTTTTATCAGTACAAATTAATCAACAATGCCATAAGTGCAGATTATTTCTAGTGTTGAATATACAAGTCATATTTTTGGAGGGGGTATGCTGAATTTGGGGTATAAAATATGAACCTTTGTTGGACCCCCCCTTGCTATCATTTAAGTATCTAAGTTGAGGCTTGGCCATGGGATGCATTAGCAATGCACTTGGACTGCAAGATTTGGCTTTCCAATACTTGTTTTTGTTGTATGTCAAAAAAAATTTATAATTTGATTCACTGTATTAATAAGTAGCTTTTCAGTCCCCATGTTGCATATTACTGTATATACTAATTCAACTAACACTACACTAGAAGGCTAGTTTTGAAAAAAATGTTTTTTCTGCGTGGGCGAGTGACTGTGCTGAATAAATGGTATTGATCAACAAAAGCTGATATGGTATATTTTTTGCCTGTGGGGTATGGTGTTTAGATGAGGTTTCAAGCATTAGTCAATCGTCAGAGCAAAGTCTGCCCCAACCAAGGGCCAATGCTCGAAAGGTCAGCTAAACACCATATCCCACAGGTGCAAAATAAACCATTATATCAATTTTTGTTGATCAAACCCATTTATTAAACTAAAACTAGTTTGTCCTTATCTATCTCAGGAATTGAAGCAGAACATTGAGTTGT
Source organism: Umimayanthus nakama (assembly GCA_027574985.1). Lineage (NCBI taxonomy): Eukaryota > Metazoa > Cnidaria > Anthozoa > Zoantharia > Parazoanthidae > Umimayanthus > Umimayanthus nakama. The sequence goes on along the minus strand of JAOBRG010055560.1, from coordinate 33,814 downwards.
TCTTGTCAGGGGCTGGGACTGCAGGGAGCTCACTTTCATGTGTAGATAGAACACGCTGTGCTGTGGTACTACTACAGTCACTGCCGTGTGCGCGCTTTGCTGTGCTGGAGCAACTGTGTGAAGTGTTTCATGATGCAGTTCAGAAATATATAGTGGAACTGGAGAGGAGACACTTGGCAGGTCAGTGCCAGGGGATTCAGAACTAAGTTTACATGTTTTTTATTAGCAAGTATAGAAACTTTTAAAAAGAATATCCAGGTGCATGTACCTAAATATAGTTTGTATTCTTGCCATTATTTTAGGGACTGTAATTTTAATCCTCATGATTGTGTAATTTCTTTAAAAGCGTCACTTATATTTTTTTTGTTTTGAATAAATTAATTGTATTATAAAATCTATACTTTTGATTTTGCTTCACTGTAATATGTTTGACACATGTATTTTCAACCTAGACATAGTGATTACTGTACTCATCAGCAACTTCTGATATCAATGCCTCCCTGGTTATCTCAGTCTGCAGATTGTGGTCTGCAGCCTACCCAGATTACAATACAATCAGCAACAGGATTATCTACAGTACTGTCAGCAACAGTTAAATTACACTGTAGGCTATGAAATTTAAGGTTGACAATTTAATATTTGCACAATTGAATGTACTCAAAGTCATCTTTGGAGAAGAGTCACTACTAGAAAAATTGCATTTGAAAGTTGGCAACATTTTGAGCAAATTTAGGGATTTTTTCGTTTTGTGACAAAATTTTGCCACCCAGTAACAAGGATGTTAATATATAGTAACTTTCTTACAAATTATCTCAACTTTCAATACAAGTTTCTTGGTTTCATTTTGGCATTTTAAGAAAGTTAACCCGGTATTAAATTTGGCAAGATCAGACAATTTTGCCAATGAGACTAGATTGACAGTCCCCAATTCTAGGAGACAAAATGATTCCATTTGGACCAAATGTATAGTCTACTTTTTTCATTAATCAAGCAGGTACATAAGTACAGAAATCTGTGTTAAGTTATTAAATAAATACATACTCTCATGTTCAGAATAAATTGGGAGGTCAAACAGCATGTAAACAAGGTACATGTAGCTTCAAGAATTTTGAAAGATAATTAAACAGTGGGTAAAATAAACAGGCAGTGGGAACAAAAAAAAGAGAAGGGACGAAAATGGGATTATCCGCAAATTCTTTATTAACTTGGCTCAATGGTTCATTTTTCGGTATTTCTAGCATATTGGAGAGCCACTTACAGTAATGAAACACCAACAGTCTATGATATATTATAGAAAAATAAAATGAGTCTGCATGCTATATTGAGTTATAGACGCACGCGGGAATTTGTAAGTACATGGGAGAAGTGCTGAGTAGCACGAGGCAGTTAAATTAAGTGCTTCTCTACACTTCTCGAGGGTACTTACAAAGTGCTTCTATAATTCAACATAGCAGGCAGAGGAGTTTTATATTTCTTTTTTAAAACAAGCCAAATAAACAAGCAGCAGAAAAAATCAAGCGAACTTCAACTTCAAGTTTTATTAGATAAAGTGCATGTACTTCTTTTAAAAACTAATTTAAAAGTCCATTAAAAGGCAAAAACTTTGGAAAAATTTTACGTTTTCAAAACTTTAAAATCAATAACGGTCATGTGCTGAGGCCACTCCACGTGCTTTGTGCAGAAATATAAACATCTGCCCAGCCAATCAGAATGCTCGTTATATCTGCTTTGTTTTATAATAAGTTATTGAACTTCTTTATGATCCCTCGTGAAACTTAAGAAGTTAATAAACAAGGGGTCAAATAAAGCTGCCAGGGGGGTCTCCAAAAATCATGAAAATAATAAATGAACCCCCTTCATTCATTTTGAACCTGAGAGTGTAATTTTGATTACCTTGTTTCATAATTAGGATATTCTGGCAATCCAGACTTTAAAGACTGTGATCTGGACGATGCACTTCAGACTGTCTGTGAAGTGGTCAGGAATTTTATCAATAACAATGCAAGTGCCTGGGCTCCGTTGATTTGTGAGGTAAATAAACCTAGAGGAAATTACATGTACACATATGATGATTATCTTGCAGACTTTTTTTTTTCAAGTAATGAAAGCAGCAATATTTTGCAAACAAACTCAGAGAACAAAGTGGGCAAGATATGATAATGTAGTGAGTACCCCTGTAGTTGCTACATGTACCATATTTTCCGGACTTTAACCTGTAGGTATCTGTTGATTTTACCTTGTATTGATCATGGAAATTGCGTGTAATCTACTGGTGCGGGTTGTCTGTTAGATTTTGAAGTGTACAACATGATGTTCAGTACTTACCACAATTGCTTGTTGTAGTTTCATGAGCAAACATTTTGTGGTATTTTCACATTGAACTAAATTTGTTATTACAGCTTGTAAAGTTCACATTCTCTTAAATAAATTGTTAAATATGATGTTTTAACAGTTCAATGTGATGAAAAACATGGTAGAAATGAGTGAATTGGGCTGCAGGTTATACGGGGGTGCAGGTAATCTGTTAACCTTTGTTTCTTTTTGTGATAAAAATACATACAGGGGTATGGATTATAGTTCAGAAAATACGGTGTATGATTATATGGTATATGGACACAAGAAATTGTGAGTCTTGTACAAAAAAATCCCTGTCAATATTGCTTGAAATTGCTAGTGGAGATCAAGAAGGACAACAACTACAAATGAGGCAGGGAAAATTTAATCTATTTCAATATTCACCAAGATACTGTCAAGTTGATTTCAGCCCATACATTTGCTTGTATTTTGCTTGGTGCCATGATACCATAGGAAGCCAAAGACACACATAGAGTATGGGTTTCCTGTAATAATATCTAATGTATACCTCTTTTTGTCTCTTGTCTTCTAGTGGTCCTTGAACCTTCTTGGGCAGCTGCTCACTAAGTACAGTAACAGAAGAGGTAAAGTAATTGCTTTATGTATTATTCTCACTCTCTTGATCTAGCAGACATCTATCTTATGGCATGTTGGAATTTAACCAAAGTTTTATTACAATGCCCAAGTATTTGCTGGATGCACTTTGTTGGATCTGTTTGATTAATGTTGGGTTTTGATAGGCATTGTTGAATGGGCCTTCATTATTTAATTCAAAATCATCCACCTTTGTTGATTGGCTCAATCGAGATTCTCTCCCAAAATCATCCAACATTTTTGGAAGAAACATGTTGGATTGTTTAAATACTCAGTTGGATAATGATATGCGATGTTAAATTGGACTTGACTGGTTCAAAATCACCAGCACTATTGATTGGCTCAATCAAGTTGCTTTTCTGTAATCATCCCAAATTGTTGAAAGAAGTTACGTGTTGGATCAGTTTGTTTAAATACTCAGTTGTAGGGAGTGTTGAATAGTATGTGATTGGTTAAGCCTGCTCTTCCAACATCATCCAGCGTTGTAGATTGGTTCAATACAGATGCTCTTCCAACCATCCAACATTGTTGGACGAAACATGTTGGATTACTCAGCTGGATGATGATGGGCAATGTTGGATAGGGTTTGACAGGTTTGATTTGCTCCTCCAACGTCATCCAACATAATTGTTGATTCAGTTGCTCTTCTGAAACCATCCAACATTGTTGGAAGAAACATGTTAGATTATTTAAACACGCAGTTGGATGATGATGGGCAGTGTTAAAAGTAGCTTGATTGGTTTGATCTGCTCCTCCTACATCATCAAACATTGTCCGAAGAAACATGTTGGATCTGCTTGAACTCCCTGTTTGATGATATTGGACAATGTTTTCCCCTTGAACTACTCAAAAACTGTACATCATCATCAATCATACAAAACCTGTGAAGAAAAACCTGTTATATCCATTTGAACACTTAGCATGATGATATTGGATAGCACTGGAAGGGATCGGGTTTGGTTGGTGTAATCTCCTCTTCAAACATCACCAATTTCTTGAACAACTGTCCCACCCAGCAATGTTGGGCCTACTTACACGAATTCATCTTTACTTCTCAGTTAGTAAATACAGTAGAAGGTAGTCAAGTACAGTATATTGAGTTAGTTGATAGTAAGATCTTGTAGATGATAGTCCCTTAGATGACACCCGTGTTTTCTAGGGTGATAGTCAAGAACTGTTACACCATTCATTGTCAGTTATTGTTAGATGATAATCAGGTCTACATGGTTAAACGATTTTCAAACATTGTTAGGCGATTGTGAATGTTGCTAGGTAATAGCCCAGTGTTAGACAATCTAAGGTGGATTATATGAAATTCTATAATTTCTTCAACCCTTTCTTCAGTTGTAAAGATTGCGATAATGGACTGACATTAAAAAAAATGAAGAATTACAAGTACCAACTGTCGATCTTGAAAAAGCGTATCAAATTTTGTAACTTTATCTTTTTCCTCACTGTTAGTAATGTTGTGGTATTTTCCCAGGGGTGATTTCGTTCACCGAAGGTTGGCATAAATGGATGTCATTTCCTGCCATTCAAATGTTGATGGACATTGCTGCTCACTGCTGTGCGAGCCTGTAAGTCTGATGCAAAGCTCAGTCTAAAGTTGAATCATACAATATATAAGGAAAACACTGAAAATCTTCGCAAAAAGTCCAGTGGTTTTAACCTCGTGAAGAAGCCCCCTTCTCTTGCAAAAGGAATCTCAAAGGAAGTCAAACTTGAAAAGAATTGGGTTTTCATGTTTTTCTCGAGTATTATTTGACATGTGAGCATATTTCCCGGTTGAAGTTTTTGTGTAGTAGTCTTTTTCGATGTTTTATTCTTGCCAACTTCAGTACTTGCAGCATTCATCTTGAAAAGAAACGCACCTCTTAAGTTTGCAAGTTTAAGTTATCTCGAAAGGAAGCCCATCAAGAGCCTTAGAAAGAAAAGAAGCCCATGGGCATCTGTTGATGTTTTGTGGTATATTGCTAATACAGTACGATCAGTGCAATACATTAAAAGGTGATACTGATTGTTCAAATTTGTTGATTCTTAATCTAGTTTATGTATACATGTGCAGCTGCATGTGGACTGTTTGAGGTCTAGAACGCAGACACCAATGCTTAAAGATTATTAAATTACTTTATACTTCTGCCTTGTAAACAGGGTGAACAGTGACGCAGATGTTTGCGTCGAATGTATGCTGCAGACAGCTATGAAGTATTCGCCTCATCTAGAGTGGATTGTTGCTCACATCGGGTATGGCAGGATTCATGAAGTTATCGCCCAGTTTATGCTACATGAACAATAAACAGTGCACACCAGTGGTCAGTAGTTAAAATCAGGTGTGGTTAGATCAACGATAGTTCAAGATGTGGCTTTTTTTTCATCGTAAAGTTGGATGGAAAGAAGATGTTTCGAGCATTAGCACTTTATCAGAGCAAACCGAAGATTTGTAGGGAAATTACTATTGTTTTAATGGTGCAGATAAAACAGATAAAAATAACAAATCGTGTCATTGGTTTGAATTTGAAGCATCTTTTTGGTTAAGAAAAATTGTTTGAAACCATGTGAAAAAAATCTTTCATTAAAGAAGGTTTCCGAGTTTGAAAATGAACTATCGTTCTTTCTTAAATTGGAGAGCCACGTTACACACTAAGTGCAGTCCGATTGGCAAACTTGATTCATGGTTAAAACACAGCGGTTAAAATGCACCTCTTCAAGACTGGCTCAGTGCAAACACTGAATCTGAATCCGCTGTTCAACTGTGTGAAGCTCTACTCGGCATGCGGTAGCAAACTATTGTACATACCAAGAAGACGTGCTTCTGGTTGGAAGAACAATGTTAAACAATTTAGCTAATCCGGCATGGAGTGTTTATCCAAAATTGAATAACTGGAGCGTGATAAAGTTTATATCTCAACTTGGTTAGTTTGGATTTTTTTGAATGGAAAACAATATTGATCTGTGAAACAATTAAATCAATTGTTTTCACTAGTTGTATTTAGGGTAAAGGGGTAGTGGTTTGTTGCATACATTCTGGCCCGACTCAGTATAATAGCAGCAACGTAATGCTAGTATAATGCTCTTTCTTGTGTTGTAGGGCTCATTTTCATCACATCATCATCAAGAAGCTACTAGCGACTGCCCTAAAGGAGTACACCAATTCCTCGGCAACTGATGAGAGAGACAAGTCTGTTCTCATATCAACTGTCATTCAGGTTTTGAGCTACCTCTCCATTCAACATGGTCAAGAGATCAAGGACAACTTTCTATCTTTGTTTATTGTAAGTTCAGTTACGTTGAAACCAAACTTGTTTTTTTTTAAATTCTCCTAATATTTAACCAAGAAAATACTTGTGCTATCCATCAAACTTCTGTACTTGAAGTCCTGCAACCATGTTACATACTTTATGTCGTTAGAATTGGCTTTATCAGTTTATGAAAAAGCATTTTCCTGGATTCACGATCTTTGAATGTGTTGAACCATCCCATCCCTTTTAAGCGGTTTACCACTGTACCTGTGTAGAAACCTAAACTATGTTTCAAAGTGTTACCGTCGTGTGTTGCTTAGATGACAAATATTTCCACAATTTAATGTTTGCAATTACATGGTCTCGTGAGCTACCTGGTGTTGTGTGCCTGGTGGTAAACTTGTACACAGTTGTTACACACGCATGTGACAATTGCATGTGACAACTAAACTTAATTCTTCAATATACAGACGAGCCTAAGAGAAAGCACCAGCCATGGGACCAACCAAAAGGAACACTTGGCAACGCTGCCGTTTTTGTTACACATTGCATCACTGTCTCCTTCACTAGTGAAAGGATCCGTCGAAGACTTCATTGATGTCTGTAAGTAAAGGTTTATTATGTATGGTGTTTCGAGCAACGGCTCCAGTCAAGAATTGAAGTAAAATTTTAATTCAAGACATTAGACTTGTACTGCCACCCCAATTTCCTTTCATTTCGTTTCCTTTAAGTCTATAATAACTGTATGGATTTATGGTTACAATGCATGGATCTGTAAAGCTTTAGAATCTTATTTATTTTTATCTGTAAATATCGCTTCTAATTGTAACTCTGCATGAAACGCAAATATTTTTTTGTTCGTAAGTCCTTTTGCACTCTTATTTGTCTTCTCTTCAAGTACTGACCAAAACTATGAAACTCAAAATTCTAGTTGCCTGGCTCGGTTAACTCCAAAGTTGTTCCAGGTAACCTGCAACTATTCCTATCTGAACTCTTCTACAATATCTGTTAGGTAGCATTCGTTAGGTGAAACAAAGTGATTGTTATTGTTGTATTTGTTGTTATTGTTCAGTGTATCAACATATTTCAATTTTTCTCGTGGCGCTATTAAAACCAAATAGTTTAGCTGGTAATGAGAGTGAAGGAGCGGTTCTGAAACAACAAATCCGGTCTCAGATGAGTTAATTTCTCCTGTCCTGTTCATAAGAATGTGAGTGAGATGTACCGAGGTTGTCACTTAATTAACGTGTTAGGGGCTTAGATCACTACTTTCTTAATGGAAAATTTTGCTACCTCCATTCCTTGTGAGGGCTAGAAAGTCGTTACTTTATCAAACTATACTTTATAACTCATAAATTCAATATAAACACTGTATTTACCTACACTTGGAATAGAATCTAGCAAAGTCTTGCCTGAATGAAATAGTGTATCGAGAAACGGCAGAGGGCCTAGCACTTATTGAAGAGGACAGTCATCGCGATATTCAGAAATATTTTGGAAAAAATATGAATCAGAAACAAACTACTCGACTGACAGAATGAGGTCTTTTAAGTTAAGCTACGTCGCTAATTCACCTGTTTGTTAATTCCCGGCAATGTTCAATTCTTCTTACATGTAGAACGTTTGAGACGTGCTGTTGGGGTTAACTTTTTAAAATGACGGTTTCTTGTTGAACAACTGTGAATATTTCAAATTGCATTGCTAAGAATGTAGTTGCAAATGTTTACAAGCGGTAACTTTGATCAAATCAATCATTCAGAACCTTGAATTTGTTTAGTGTCCCCAAGAGTTCTCGTGTGTCTGTTTGAACAATCTGAGGAAAGATTGCAACAAAAGGAGCAGAGTTCAAGGTGAGATCGGTAGAAAAATGAGTTAACTGTATTTATCGCAGTGGCACGGTAAGGACCGTTTGGACCCCGACTTTGTGTCTGCAAAAATGCAGACATCATTAACATTCTTTTCCTTAAATCAATAGCACATATCATTTGCGTGAATCTGAACACGTTGGATCGTTCTTCAGTTTTCCTTATACTGTGCTCCTGTGTTTGATTCTATAACGCGCCTTAACATACCATGCTTAACTTTATCTTTAACCCAAGAGGTATGCTTCACAACTCTGAAGTACTTTACAGAATACACCCTACCGAGTGCAAACGTATTTGACCAAAATAGATACTAAGTTGTGTACTTTCTGGAGGACCCTGGGAAAACGTACAAATCAGCACTCTAAGAAATCTCTTTACTCGGATTCTTTTATCGTAAGTGCTGTTGAAAACAAGGTTCATCATGAGATTTTTCAAAGTTGTATTTATGCTGTTTATCAAAATACTCCATGGAAGCTACTAGAAAATGTCTAAAAAATACCGAAAGAGTCCTTTATTTTTGAAGCTCTGAAGAATTAAGATCTCTGCGATTAAAAGGAAGCAATACCAGTTGAACTAACACTTTGCCGTACAAAACCTTATCGTTGATAAAATGAGACACACATGTGTAACTGTCAAGCCAATTAACAAAACCTAAGTTACTTCAGGGAAAACATTGATTCCAGAAATTGCTAAAGTGTTTGCAGAGTTTGATAGTACAGTGAAAGATCTAAAACAAGGTGAATCAATGTCATAACCAACAACAGCCCTTCTAAGGGCTACTCCAATTCGGACGATCAATCAACCACGAACAATGTTTGATAACTAATCGTTTCAAGAGCAGGACGAAACTAAGTCCTGGCCTTGTGTTACTTCTATTTTTCAGTCTTATATCGTCCCTGGTGAATGTTGTTAGCATCATCAACGAAGGTGCTTTCAGAATATTTGTCTTCCTGCTACATAGTGCAGAGCCCGCAGATGATTCAGGTATTTAGCCTAGACTTGATGAAAAGTTTAACATTTAATATTGTAAGTTCTTTCTTGCAGTTAAAAGCAAAGTTTTCTTTCTTGATGCTGTGCAAGTAGACAACCGAATAGATAAATGTTAGCTTGATTGGTGCATCTTGTGTAGTAATGTTAAGTAGTTTATTTAATTCAAAGTTGACAATTTGGGCCTTACGTGTAAAAATACAATGCATGTTAAAACCTAAAGCAGGATTTTCCATTCTTAACTTAATTCTTTGCTGATGTTGTTGTACCCTTCCTGTAAAGAGGGCCTTGTGAAAGAGTAGGAATAAAACCTATATTGCAACGTGCAATGGAGCATTATTGCCAAAGCACATATCCACTGTGTATTCTAGTGAGACTGCAATAACAATTTCAGAGTTAAAAGCTTGGCTGGCAGTGATTTTTTTATTTTGCCATGTTCAGAATTATTTCTCAATTCTTGTACGATTTCACAAGCTTATAAAACCTATGAATAAAGTGCCATTCGCATTTGTAAATAGTTGCCATTCACATTTATAAATAATTGCCATGCACATTTATAAATAATTGTCTCATAAAAACTTGAACGAGTTCACAAGTTATGATTATGCCTGTTTGGAACATATATTTTCAAAAAAATAAAGCTTACGGCTTTGCCCATTTTGTAATCGTGCCAACAGCGTTTACAGTGTCTGTCTGACCAGAAGGGGTTTTCCTTACAAACCAATTCTGTAGACGGTGCCTGGCAGAGTTTCTGTAAACAGACTATCGGAAAATAGACGTTACTTGAGACTGTGTAGTTTTTCAATAACTCTGAGTCTATCAATTTCTTTTTTATTGTTTGAAGGTTCAATGGAGTTCAGCAGTGCCCAAGTGGAAGTACAGAAACACTTTGTTCTTGTGATGGTACGGAAGAAGCTAGATAGAACCCTTTATTCTAATCCAGAGGCAACACACTAATTGCTATTTGTAACCCCAGTCACACTTCCTCAGAACCTCGATTATCACTTATCTCGGATCATCATACTGAATAAGTTTTTATTTAAGCCCCGGTGCTTTGAGCAGCTAGTCTTCCTCAGAATAAGTTTCTGCTCGAGTCTGTCATACCTAATACATTATTGTGGTTTTACGACAAACATAATTACAATTTTAATAGACCTTTTCAGGGTTCCTGAAAGGTAACCAAGCTTTTACATGAAACCGAGGCGAAGGTTGTCCTCGCACAGTTAGAGAAGTGGAAATAGCTCTCCAGAATGTCGGATTTTGTACCATGTGACTTCCAGCTGCACAGAAGGGCCTATTGTTGCCCACTCAATAACACAGAGCTCTGTTGAAACATACTTGCAAGTCTGCTGTACTGAAAACATTTTAAAATAATAGTTCTTTGATATTTAGTGATAATGAAAACCATTCCCTAGCGTATGCAAGTCCTTTATAAAACCTATTTAATTTTAATTTCAAAATTTTTCTCTTCGTTTTTGTATTGTGCGTTTGACCTTGCGTTTTCAAACTCCGATGAAGACCGCAGAAGCAGTCGAAAATTCAGTGAAAGATTTTTTAGACTATATATATCACATTTAAACTGTATATACACCTATTTTATCTTTCAATTTTTTAGATCAGTTGCAAACCCCCTTTGATCTAAATATGATAGCCACTGATCGCCAATCAGGTATATAGTGATAATGATGATAGTTGCAGATTTAATGACAGATCCTGTACGCGTCTGCATGTTACCACATTTTGAAAACTGTTATGTAGTTTGTATTTCAAAACACACTTGGCTCGTTAATCGTTGTTTAATAGGCATTTAGAGCTTAAAGTTTTAGGGGTTTTTTTTACCAATAGGTTGTACCAGGGTTTGTTACAATCTTGTTTTACTTGCACACGATCGTCTGTAGCAAGTCTAGTCACAATCAATCTTGACTCAAAACATGTGCATTTTTATTCTTAAGTAATGCAGTAGTGTCAACGTAGCTTCTTCGTGTGTACAGTGCTGCTTGGCATATTGTCTTCATTTTTTGACTATATTTCAGGAGCTTTTGCTTCAAAGACTACAGGAAATTACCTTCCAGAGACACAAACTCTATACACAGGAGCCAGAACCTGTACCTCTGCTTTCTATTCCTACCAAGCCAGATGTCACAGAAAGCTCTTTCCTACAAGAGCTAGAAAACCATTCCACTGAGCTACTGACAATGTTGCTGTCGTCGTCAGGGAAAAGGTGAGAGCTTCGAGATGAGCTCATTTGGCAGTCAAAGTATTGCCAAGAACTTTGTTAAATTAAGGAGGCTCCTTTTAAAGTGTTGAATCTTGGACAAACAGATTCACAAGTCAGTGCAACTCGAGTACAGTAACTTGCTTAAAACTCGCGCTTGCATGGTTTACCTTCGACTATTTATAACAGATTATGCATTTACTTAAATTGTATTGTATTGACTTGCATTTTCTTATATGGACCCGCATTGACTTGCTTTGTCTTTCATTAAATTACATTCGTTTTCACTTTTTTTTCCTATTGACTTACATGGACTTGCATTGATATGCAATGACATGCATTGGCTTGCAATGAACTTTGCCCTTGTTTTAGCTATCGACAAGCACGGACTTGCAGTGAAATGCACTTACATGCACTGACTTGCACATTGACTTGCAATGAAGTTAGTATTTCACTAGATCAATGGCTTAGTCATCGACGTACATGGATTTCCATTGATTTGCACTGACATGCATTGACTTGAAATGAAGTTACTCTTGGTGTAGCCATCGACATTCGTAGACCTGCATTGACATGCACTGACTTGCAATGAACTTATCCCTTGGTTTAGCTATCGAACTACATGGAATTTCACTATTTTGCACTAACTTAAATTGACTTACACAGATATGCACTAATTAACTTGCAACGAGTTTGCTGTTGGTTTATCTATCAACTTATATGGTCGTGCTTGACAAACTAATGCAAGTTTCCCGGATCTGAATTGACCTGCAAGTGAGCTAGCGAGTTCATTAACCAAGCATAGTTCTGTTAATCAGTCCAGTCATAAGCATACTGTACATGTGTAGCATTACTTGTCTTACTTGCATCAGATTGCGAGTCCGTGTTGGTGTTGGCCAAAGCATTAGATGTTGTAACGTGCATTTACTTATCTCTCTGCTGAAACAAAGTTCAGTTTGTGGGACCTCAGTGAGTACGTACTGTCTTCTTCTTGTAGGTTATCTTGGCTCTTGCGCATTCTGACGCTTGTAGCTGTTCACAGTGGTGAAAAGATTGCCTCGCAGATGTTGACACACATTCTTTTGTATGGCAAGACAGTAGACTCGGTAGGTTCACTCTTGATCCACATTTACTGACAAGTGCTAAATGGTTACATTTTGGGGGGAATTTATTGCAAGTTCTATCGTTTGTTTAATTGGATTACTATAATAGCTTTTATTGTTACTATTTTATGATTACTAGTAATATTTTTATTATCACAATTTTTTAACATTCGCACAAGCATGTGGCACTGTCATGTTTCCTTACTAGGTATTTGCTGAGTATAGTGCTCAGCGGGAGCATAGGCGATAGCACACGTGGCTTCCATTTTAGAGGAGGTGGTGACAGTCCACAACACCAGCATTAGCCTGCTCTATTCGACAAGCGTGTGGGTACTTTTAAGTTTCCTGATAGAACATTGAGAGACTAGATCAACAGCTTAACGTTCCTGTCCACAAATAGTGTAGCAAAAGGAGGTCGGACCCAAGGTTCAATCCTCGAACTGGCCGGGTATTGAAGTAGGGACTTTCTGGTTGGCAGCCAGAGATCTTACCAACTGTGTCAACCACGTTTTGGTGAATGTAAATCATCATCATCCTATTTTTCGCCTATAAGGACCTGATTCAGGTAGAAATTGTAGAATCAAACGTTTGATCCGTAGGTCTTCCTAACTGTAAAACAATTTTAATAACCTATCAAATGAGGTGAGAGTGAAATACAAACGAATAAGAACGACTTCCGTTTGACCTTGAAAAACTCGTTCACTACATGTTTAAATCCGTTTTGTTCCATCTTTACATGCTGTAATAGATTAAAAAAGCAACACCTGAAAGGTCAAACTGTTCGCTTGTCCAACACAAAGTTGCGTGTTGTTCTTAGCCTGTTGAAACGCAAAAATTTCTTAGCTGTGTACAGAATGTTGTTCGCCCAGCAAATCAGAATCAAAATCAGGCTTCAAATGAACTTGCTCCTAAATCATATCAGATGGCACTTCCCATTAAGCGTGTTCAGAGAACTAATCAAAACTCCAAAAACTCGGTTCGTGTTCAGTTTGCCTGTTTTTGTCGCAAGTTCAACTGTAAACTGTACTATCTGGAGTATAATACAGATTAAGCACTAGTTCCATTTTTTTATTAATGGAAGCTTGTGGGCATTCATGTAAATGTTTTCATCTGCGCTAGTGGTGAGATCAGACCTTGCTATTGCAAATAGAATCCGCAAACAGCCAAGTCACCCTCGTTTTAACCTTTTGCCCCGTTTTAAAGAAAGCTCTTTTACCTTATAAAGTGTAGAAATTTGCTGCCTCTTTTAAATACTGAACGCCACAAATCATCTTTCCTAACCAGGCGCCATTTCCAGTACCAGTTTGCATTGTAAATGCTTGTAAATACCATTTTTAATTTAGACTTTCATATTTGTATTTGAATTAAAATTAGTAATCTTAAATTATTGTGTTTTTGTAAACTAGTATGTTTTTTTGCAAAGTTTTAAAATAAAGAGATTAATAAAGACATTATTACCCACCTACCCCCTTCCCTTAGGTCAAGTTTGAAGCCGAAATAAGATCTAGGTTTAGGTTAACTGGGGAGTGGTTACTGGTTGGTAGATCGCTACCCGGAAACCTATACTGATCCCAGTTTTTGTGAAGAACCATACGTACTAATGTTTTAACTTAACTTGCACGTAGTAGTTTCGTTCTCCTGTTCTTAATTGTGTAAAATTTGTGATGTTTGACATATAGTAACTTTGCGAAGACTTTCACAGCTTGTACAGTTCGTGAAAAACCTAGAAAAATATTGGAGTTCTAACATTTTGAATCTCAGGGTCCGGTTGTTCAATGCCCGATTAGTGCTAATCCTAGGTTAACTCGTAATGAAACTTAGGTTAGCACTAATCGGGCTTTCAGCAACCTTGCCCAGGCCTGTAAAGTTTGGAGAAGACTCGTTCATTTTCTACGTTTTTAGAGTATCTAGTCATGGATTTTCTACACAGAAGATATCTTTGAGCGGTAAGACACCAATGTGCGCAGCGCTGTGATAGCAAAAGCGAACACAGCGCTATTTGGTAGTGAAAATGAACAGTGCGTTTTGACAGCAGGGTTTTTGACAGCGTTGAGACGACGATATGCACTTTAATGTGACAGCGGTGACATCTGACATTGCTTTGACAGCTCTGTCAGTTTCCACAACTTTCACAGTGACGTGCACATCGCTATCACACTATTATAAACACCGCTGTCACAGTACTGTCAGTTGACAACGCTGTCAGTTGTCACTGCTGTTACACTAGTGTGTACAATAATGTTACCAGCGCTAGCAATTACATCGTTGTTGCTCCATTGTTAGCTTACATCGCTGACACACTAATGTTGCTGCACTTGCTGTAACAGTGCCGTATGAGCCACTGCTGTCACAATACTGTCACTACTGCCGATGTCACACTGATACCAATAGTCGCTGCTGTGACACTGGTGTGGACAACAGTGTTACTGTAGTGTAAATCACAATCGCTCTCAGATACCTTCTGTGTAACAAAAGTTCTTGGAATCATAGCTTTTAAGAGCGAAGTGTGAGCACTAACCCTCTTGGTTCATTGATAGCGTTTGTTCTAACTTGGTTGCAGCTGAGGTTGTTTACACAGCTTCAGATTGAGTTAGAATGGTACTTCCCCTCTGTGTTGCCCATTACGATAGAGAAGTGCGTCGTTCAATTGAAATCGTCCTCGTCTTACACCAGGGTCCCGCAGGTTGGTAACAGGATAAATTTCTGTTTGTGAAATGCTCTGCACCTTTGAAATAGCTTCCCTACAAGGTCTGTTTGTATTTCTATATATTTAATATAATATAATGATGATGATGATAATAATGATAATAATAATAGTTAAAACAATAATAATAGTAATAATAATGATAACAATAACAAAAATGATAATGATAACAATAACAAAAATGATAATAATAATAATAATAATAATAATAAATGTCTATTGAAAATACTCAAAACAAACGTTTGGTTTTAGAACAAGTAGTTAAAGTTATTAGACTATTTAAAAATACAATAGAAAGCACTAAAATGCGATAAACTAGTTGAAGAAGAAACCGATTTATAAAACTATTTTTAAAACGCTGTGTTCTGATTTGTGGCAGTATGAAATCATTGCCTCGTTGCCGCAGTTTTCTATCACGTTTTTGGGGTAGCAGTTCTTCTAATCCATTAGATCTTCCAGATGTAGTTTTTTTTCAAAGCAGTAGGTCTCTATCGTGGAAAATACCTAAACCTGACTCCCTTTATGAACACATCCGAATCTAAATGCTCGGTTCAGTAGTCGATCGATATGAACTAGATATTTACTGTGTGCTGCACGTCCCAATACTTCTGCGCTAAACATAAATAAGGAAGTAATCAAGTATTGAATTAGACATATTGTGTCTAAATGGGTTTGATCAACAAAAGTCGGTATGGTTTGTTTTTCGCTTGTGGGATTTGGTGTTTAGCTGACGTTTACAAACTTTTGTTGATCAAACCCATTTGTTCAGCGTACTCGCCCACGCAGAAAAAATAGTTTTTTTTTCAAAACTAGTCTTCCAGTGTATACTGTCTGTCTGTGTCAGTTTTTCGCTTCTTGCTTGGTCTCTTCAGCTGTTTTTATTTTTTCGTTTGTGCAACCTTGAATGTCTTTCCGTGTTGGGTTAACGTTACACCAAATTCCTCATGACTGAATGTTCTTACCTTTGACAGATTGTTCCTGTGCTCCAGAATTTCCTTCAAATCATTCAGGCAGAGGAGAACTCAAATTTTCCTCCAAGGTAAAACAGCTAATGTAGTTCTGGCGGAAGCTGTTACGTCTAGAGCGCATTTAGTAGATATCTCTGTTATTGGAAATGAAAACGTTCACATTACATGCATGCTCAGTCGAAAGCTAGCATGACCAACCTGTCGTTGCAAAATTGTTCGCAAAGAAGTGTTCATTAGTGTTACAAGTTCACAAATAGAAGAATTTGAGTTGGGCCTTTGCCATTCAAAAGCTCAAAATTTGCTCTGTTCTTTCCCTACACTTTTGATAACACGTGGTAGCACAACCAACGTTTTCGGTTACTAATTTCTGGTTAAATATTAATTTTGGAAAATATTATACTATTTTTCTGATAAATTTGAACTATAGCCAAGTAAATGGGACACACTTTTTTTCAGTGTTATTTTTTTATTATTGTTTGGTGTATGAAAAACATAATAAAACTGACATTAAGTGTTTTTTACTTTTAACAACGCACATCCATTCAAAAAAAGGAATTTTTAATGCTTGCACCAATCATCACTTGTAGTTTTTCTTTACGAAATACCTGGAAAATGGTGTCTCCAGTTAATTTGTTGGTTGATTTTGCAAAAGAAGGTCCGGAAAGATGGCATCGCTAAACTGTCTACCAACTAGACTACAAAGAAGCCTGTAGCTTTGATCTTCAAAGAGCGTGGATGTTGTTATCTAAAACCAATTGGAGTTGTACCCATGGCATACTGTACCCGCCCAGCTGCAGGAACTGATGTAGGGGGAGGGGGCCGGGGGGCTGGCTTTCTTTACTGTGTTCTAGTAGATGGTACATGGACATGTCTGCTGGCTCTTTATGTCCATTTAAGCTCAAGGATTTATAGGAGATTTAGCTTTACTGTAGTATTGAAAACGTTGATATTGTCTCAATTTTACTTTTTAGAAAAGTTAGAGCGACTAACCAAATCTTTGTTGTTAAATGAAACAGGTCAAAGATAAGGGAACATCTTCAGCATCACTACAAAGTTATTACTAAGCTCATAGACAGCTCACACAATGAAGTTTCAACCAAGGCACTGGAGTTGTTATTTGTGCTGGAGCGACCTTCTCCCTCATCGGCGCTGTCCAGTGCTAGTACCTGCAGATCTGTTGTCAGCTTCTTTTTTAAGTTAGTGCATCAGTTGGCAAGACAGAACAAGGTGAACAGGGGTAAGGCATGTTTGTCAAAAGTTCTGGTAATATTGCAAAGGGCTCTTATTCTATGGCTGCTAATTGTGATCTGAAGACTTCCTTAACATGAAGCAGCATTTACTGATCATTCTTGTATTACGCTCTGTTTAGAGTTGATATAAAATTACCCTATTCTGGGCAGCAGTTCATGCGTTCACGTCAGCAACAACGTTATTTCTCTTGTGAGTGCATGGAATAAAACTCTGGAGCACAAAGTATTGATTTCCTTGGGTTTTAATGGAAACAAAGGGCTGTATAAACAGCCTACCTTGGGCCTCATTTTAGATTTGAATGAAACATCTTACACTTCGATCTCACTTTTTTAGTGTGCACATTTCGTACATTATGTTACACAAAGTGGAACCGATTGTGGTAAAGTAAAATGACTGGTAGTTATTTTGTAGATTGCGTATTTCATGGTTGTACGGCGTGCTATAACTTTTCTGTTTTCTGTTGATAAATCATTCACTTTTGAAATGAAAAGGAAAAAAGTTTACTTGAATACTTCAGGAAAGAAAATGTAAACAAGAAAATAAAGGTTGAAACGCTTCCACCTGGAATCGAACTCGGGTTGAGTCAGCAGATTCTAAATCCGATGCGCAAACGATTGTGCTACGAAGATGCCTTTTGTAACACGGGCTCGTATAATCTTGCAAAACGCATGCACTATTCAAATGGGTGGGGCATAGATAAAAAGAAAAAAGAACTGAATCGAAACCTCAACTCGGCTAAATGTTTTTGCTGGCATCGACATGTAGAAGAAAGTGAGTTGAAAGAACAATGACTTGCAAAAATGACTAAGTGTTGTATTTTCAAAATATACTCAAACACTTCAAGCTAAAGGGCTAAGCCTTTCAAACAAAGCGTAAGACGTTTTGTTGTTTTAAAACTCTTAATAATGTTTAGTACCGAACTAAGCTGGTGAAACATGCGTAGTTCCGCCACCATCATGTGGTCATGTGACCAGCCGAAGAGAGACTATTTAAATAGCTTTTTGTACTTTCAAGGCAAGTGTTTATGTCAGAGGAAAATTTGTACAAAAATTTCATGGCTTCAAAACATATACAGTTATTGAACTTTTCAAAACTTTTCTCAACAACGACAGCAAGAGCTGAAATGGTCCCTTTTATCTAAATGGGATCAAGTAGTTTATTGTTCTTGGCGCGAAAAAAATATAATTTCTGGCGATTGAGTGATTGTAATGAACAAATTAGACAGAAATTGATATTTCTGCAGCACGGACCCAGCAGGGCCTGGGTTCTATTGGAGAATAGAGCATTATGAGTATGAGCCTTATATATAAGCTCAAGCTGCACGTGGTTGGGTCATTCTAGGTCTGCTCCAGCGCAGTCCTCAGCGCTTTTTTCTTGTCAATCATGACAATTGACGTCATCTAAACAATTTTTTGTCCAAAAATTTATTGAAAATGTAAGTAAGGAACTCCTTAGTAGTTCTGTGTATAACTTGTGAATGGCAGTTGTAAAACAACACGGACGATGTCGAAATATGTAATGATATTTCTGTATTATAATTGATCTAGACAAGTTTACACTGTGAAGTAGTAAGGCACCTGAGTCGTTTGTACTCTGCTACATAGAGGTAGTGCCAGCTGAAATAAGATTGTAAAGTTGTAGGGCTTCTCTAAACCCCGGAGGATTGTGGTAGCGCGTGTTCGGGGAATACGTTCTCAATTTTTCCCACAGGGTTTATATGGTTTTGGTATCCCGCGTACCGCGTGCTAAGTGAGTCAATTGTACTTTGCCTATTGAAAGACTTGTAACAGTAGTTCGAGTCTAGAGCTGACCAAACCCAGCAAAATAAACCTGAATGGATATATTTTGTCTGCTGTGTAGTGGAGCCGAAATTTCTCTCACTCGTTTCATATATTATGCAGATATCATGACACAGATCAAGCCGTGTGGAATGTACATGCTACAGCTAGCCAAGAACGAAACCTGTCGTGTTTGCTTACTGAGGTTATTGGTGGAAGGAATCCTAGAAGAGGTTAGTGCAACTGTAACTGGTGACTGCTCCAGTGTAGGTCATCTTATCCGGTGGTGTTGGTTCTTTAGGTTCATTCGCCAGTCCAGGTGTCATCTAAGGGAAATCATGGTTAACGACAGTCAATTACAGGGCGAATAGATGATGTTCATTCAGAGCTATGTTGATGATCAGTTCACATTGGTTTAGTGTCGTGCTTTTTTTTTGCTTTTGCAAATAGTTGATGTCATTTGTAATAGTCAGAGCATTTAAAGAAACAGTTTATTGTCATTTTGTCGAAGAAGACGAATTTGCGATCACGAAAAAATACAACCATTCCAACCCAAAACAAATCCCTAAAAGAAGAAACTTAAACATAATTGTCACTACGCTAAATTCACTGCTAATCCGCACCAACCTTTAACTGTGCATGTGTTACAATTGGCATCGACTGTTGCTGCAAATGCCATAAACCAAAGGGAGCAGACAGCATCAACCTTAACCCTTTTAGCCCCAGCCATTTTATCGACATGTAAAATCACCTTATATTATCCACGCAAAATAAATTTTTTGGTTATGAGGATGAAGCAAAATTGTCATACACAACAATTTATTTAAGACGAAAAACTAAATTTATACTCCCAACCTGTTAACATGGAAACTATAGAGACAATTTTGGATAATTCAGCAATCCACTATATGAAGTGTTCAGGGCTGATACTGTTAGTTAACCACAATGAATCAACATTTCAATACCAGTGACCGCGGGACTACTAGTGACTCGAGGAACTCTTATTAGTAACTCTTATTAATTTTCAAAATTGTTGGGGTTTGAAGCTCCCTCTCTGCGGGGCCTGCGTGCTGGGACGGTTTG
>JAOBRG010055560.1:0-10422 GCA_027574985.1 Umimayanthus nakama | reverse complement strand
GCCTGACATTTCTTGTAAAAAGTGGGGGTTTTTCATAGAAACCTGGATGAAGTCTTTGAGTTTTGAGTCGGCTATCCATCTAGTATGGTTTCTACGCGTTGGTTGGTTTTTGGACATCATTTTCAGTCTATTAAAAAGGCATACTTTCAACTTTATTTTGTAAGGGACACTGAACTTTTTTCAATTTATTATGGAACGCTGACATTTTTGTGTTCAAGATTTCGTGACATAATAATGGAGAAGTTTTGTTCAGTTTTCCTGTTGTTAAGGAAAATCAGAGTGCGTCAAATTAAGAAACTGGGGTGAGAAGCTGGATGTTTCTGTGTTTGAGAGGGACTTATATCTCAATTCCTCGTTTATAACAAAACCAAATCATAATTTTTGTAAGAGGAAAGCTCCTTTCACTAGTGATGATTTTCAGGGAGCTCTTGTGTACACCAAGACCTTGAAAAAGTTTTACAGACTTGAAATTACTTGGTAAGAACTTGGAATTCTTCCCTGACCAAAGGGAGAAAACCTTGTAGAAGCTCTGTTTAGCCTCCCTGCGGCATTTTTTAAGGATCTATGGGGATGCGGGGAATATGGCAAGGGACAGGGAAAATAACAAAGAGGAAAGTTTGATGGAACCCAGCTATAGTGAAAGTATTCTCTGACCGAACGTTGTGAGATTGGGGTTCATCTGCATACCCAGTCTTAAAAGTGTTTTGTGGATGACGGCTCACGCGTTGCCCGGAATGACACACCAACTAATCTCAGTTGCACTCATTTTATAAACACCTGAGCTGACTGGACTAATTGGAGTATGGAATCTCTTTCCCGGGTCATGTTCATAGATTCAATGCAGCAGGGGAGAAAAGTTCAAATGGGACGTATCCTAGAGTTCGCTCCGCGAAGCACAAAACAGCATTTTATGGCACTCAAGAGGGGAACGGTGTAAATATAACACTATTATTCGAGTTTTAACTCCTCTTATGGCTTTCAAAGAAGACTCAGAAGTCTAAATCTCTCTAAACTTTCTTAAGAACAAGCTAAGCATTCCAATTCAAGCTGCTAGTGTCGGTTGGAAACTGAACAAATTGTAACAACATTTCAGCAAGGGAAGCAAGAAGTGATTAATTAGCACGTGAAAAGTGTGGGGAAAAAACATTTTATTAGATGGACTTGTAACTGCCTTCCACAAAACTAACATTGCCAACGAAATATTCGATACTCTTAAAGGCAGTTGATCGGGCATAGCAACTCTACCGCGCACTTGATGAAGAACAAAACTGCATTGCCCCGGTCTATGGTTGATAGCCACAAGGGAATCGTAGTTGTTACTCTCGTGCGACAGTAGTTGCTATTTTTTCCTTACGCTTTTCAGGTGAAGGTTCGCTTTGTAAGTGTGCTCCAATTGTGGCAAATTTGCTGGCAACACTTATGTCCTACTGGGAAGTTTGCCGTGACAAGAGGGTCACACAATCTTTAGAACAGCTGGAAGCTACTGGAATGATTATACACATGATGGCTGAGGTACGTGAGTATTGCGTGATCATTCATTGCTGAAGCTCTTGTTAAACAATTCTTGTATCTTTTGAAAGCTTTTGAAAATTGAAATACACATGACCTTTTTACAACGAGTTTGTAAAAAAAACATATTCGTACATGACCTCCGTAATAGATATACTCTGGATCTCGCGAATTAGTCATTTCTTAGCCATTCACGCGCAGTACATACAAGCGAGCCATTTGGGCGGGCCAGACATCCTGTAAATGTGGTGGATTGTAGGAATGAATGGAGTTTTATTTTGAAAAATATTAGAAATATAGCAATTATAACACATTTTGGACGTGTTGGCCGCCAAACAACCCGCTTGTACGTAATGTGCATGATTGTGAAATTGGCATATTTTGTAAAGTGACCGCTACCGATGGCAACAAAAGTACAGCACTGAATAAATTGTAAACTACCGAATGTAACAGTTTTACTTAAAGAATGTGGGTCAACTAAAATGGCTGTGTGTTGCGGTAGCTACTTGTTTTAGATAAAAACTTCTTGGAATTCACCAAATTCATAATGGAGGACAACCAACAGAGGACTCGGTACGAGAGTGAAAAAGCCAGTTGAATAAGGCATAAGTTGGTGGTACAGTTACAGTAATGTAAGGCGCTATGATTGGTTCAATCTCTTGATGACAATTTTAAAAGCACTGTATAAAAACATGAAAGAGAAAAAGTAAGTTTTACGTCTTCACTCGACCATTATCACCTTTTGTGTAGCTTCCTTAGGTTTTTGTTATTGCTGGTGCTTTCATCTCTTTTTTTTTCTTCTATCTTTCTTAGCTAACATCTACCTTTTTTATGACTTGGCTGAATTTCTGGAACATATGTCAGTAACCAGTGTTTCATATTTGCCAGAATATTTAAGTAAAATATTAAAGGTTAAGAACGGGCGTTGGAATTAACCTTTCTCAAAACGTGCAAGTTTTTTTTCCAATTTAGCACAAAAATATCAGACTTTAGGGGAGAAGATCAATTAAACTTCTTGTTAACGAGCCAAGCCATTTCACTTTCTAGCAAACAAATGCTTGTTCACTAAATCTGTAATTACCACAGGCAAACTGGCTGCCTGCCCCTTTGAGTCGTATTGGTGAAGTTCTTCACATTCTCTCACCGAAAGAGGTCTACACAATCGTCAACACGATGTGGAAAGTGCTGCGGGTGAGTTCATTGGTCTCTGTTTCACCGTATAGAGTAGCGTTCATTGATGCAATATCAATAATTAATAAAAATTTAATTTATTTATAAGGCGCAAATTCAACTCAAGGTTTTCAAATGCGCCGAATAAGCTAGATATTCCGATTACGTAGTTCCTTCAAACCCTAGTTATTCCAGGTAACCAGCACTCATCAATAATGTAATTATTTGTTCCTTCAACTTATTTTTTTTTGAAATGCAACTTTGAGGTGAAACAGATTGAGTTTATTTATAGCATTTGATAAGTAAGTTACTCGGCGGGAGCACAGGCATTAGGACATGTGGTACCCTTCTAGGGCTGGATCCTTTTGTATGGGAGATGGCTAGGCCAACGGTTTAAAGTCCCTCTCCACGGACGGTACTTTCATATAGGTTGTTCTTACTACCATCTCAGAATCTGTGACCTATCATTTGCTCTGTATTTTTTTTCAGGAAAACCCTCCAGGAAAAGTCGCGGATAATAGCAGACGTTGGCAGCAGGGTAATTGCAGTGTCTCCATTTAACATTCACAACTCCTTACCCCATGTGTTTGATATTGTCATTACCTGATTGTGGTTATTACACAATGTACATGTATAACTCCTGATCCATAAACCCTTTACGTGTTTGTTATTGTACTATTTGGGAAGTCTCCATTGCAATATCCACAGTTCTATCCATAATTCTTATTGTAGTAATTGAAATGTCTCCATTACAAAATCCACAGTTCTATCCATAATTCTTATTGTAGTAATTGGTATGTCTCCATTACAATATCTACAGTTCTATCCATAATTCTTATTGTAGTAATTGGAGTGTCTCCGTTACATTATCCACAATTACTCCCATAATTTTTTATTGTAGTTATTATAGTGTCTCCAAAATAGTATCCAGAACCCCTCTTTCACAAACCCTTTGTCGTGTTCACTATTGATTTAGCGGGAGCGTTACTATTACAGCAACCAAAAAACCACCAATGTTTGCTGTTGTATTAATCTGATATTTCCTCATTCATAAACCCTTTATATGTTTGTTATTGTAGTAACTTGAGTGTCTCCATTATAACATGAACATTTCTTCCTGTATTAGTTGAAGTGATTCTATTTAAAACGACCACAACGCCTCCACAAACCATTTGTCACAAATAACGAATGACAGTGCTCGAAACGCACTTTTTAGCACGAGGTACTGGGCTAGTGAGTATGAAACAGTACTAGCCCATAAGCAAAACCTACTAGCCAGTATATTTTTTTATATAAAGTAAAACATTCATAGTGATGATAATAAACAAAAAGTGAACTTCATTAATTGAAACAGATGCAACTTCAATCAATATCCCACACCACAACTCGCTTGTGTGAGAAGGGTCGGTAGTGACTGCTAATCGAGTCCAGTCAAAACTTGACACATCCAGTAACAAAGCTACTGTCAACATTCGATTCTGAATTCTGGCAGTCAGCACAAGACATTTTTCCATCTTTGTAAATTAACCAGAGAAAAGCTTTACTAGTTAGCTTGAAAAATGGCGGACTTTGCCAGATTTTTCTACTCGACCTACAACATCTGTATGAAAAGCCATAACGGAGGCTCGATTTTTCCCAACAAGAAGCAAGCTTTTCACGTAAATTGTTCTTCTTTGATGTTCTAGTCTAGTGGCTAGTATGTCCATTTGTTTTACTAAATTTTGCTAGTCCCAGACTAGTGGACTACCATTAGTTTCGAGTACTGAATGATCTAGAAAACATAAATTAACCATGTTGGAATAGTTCTGCAAAAACAAAATGTACAAGAATTACGTGGTGTCATATCAATCGCTGGCGTTGTCTCCATTAGTTTTGTCAATTCAAGTTAAAATTAAAAGATGGCCAAAATAAAATGTGGCATTTGCCGATTTACTAGAATGAATGCCTTTCTAGAACATTCGAAAGTCTAACAATAATCTTGCAACAAACAATGTGGGAAACTGAAAATCGCACATACGTGATATGTTTCCATTCCAGAATGCTTTAGTTGTAAAAATGGCCTGTGGTAGAATCGTCTGTTGTCGTATTGAGATTTGCTGTAGCCAGAGCTACGGAGTTAAGTTTGGTGCCTTACGGTTCATATATTTGTACTTCACTCGTTGATAACATCCCAAGCTGTAGCATTAAACGACAATTCGAACTGTTAAAAGTTGCCATATCTGGTTTTCGAGAACTGAGATATCAAAGATCGAAGACATGAAACTGAATTTCTATTTTTGCCGAAGATGCTTTATGAGTAATGATCACACTCCTTTTTTCCGTCCATCTCACAGTTGTTTTTACCATTGTGATTACTATTGCGTTTATCTGTAAAGACGATGTTAAGCTGAATCATTTTTACCTCGCCAATGTATCTCTCCATCTAACTTTGTTCCTCTCTCTCGCGACCGATTAGTCAAACAATCAGATCACTAATTCTGTCGATTTTATCTGTCTGACTGTTTTTTTTATAACTTTTTTGGTCTTTCTTCGTTTAGTTCTTAGTCTTTGTATGCGAACCTTAACCTCTTCTATACATTGTTAGCAATTTCTGTCTTTGTTTTGGTACTCATATTTGTCAAGAGTTATCCACTCGATGCAAGGCAATTAATCAGATGGCTGAAAAACTTTTGTGTGTAAAACGTTCTTCCACATGTATAAATGAGTTTGAAAAGGACATTGTACGCGTTAGAACTAAGCTACCGTATTCTTTTTCGACAGGTGCTGCTTTGAAACAGAAAGAAGTTGTAAAGGCGATATTTGTAAATAACATCGCGCAGCTGGGCCACCACTATGCTCGAGTCTTCCAAGATGCAAGATGATCCAAGTGGTAAGTATGTCGTTGCTACATATTAGCTTTTATTGATCAGAAGTACTGACACGCTGAGCATCCTTTTCTGTGAGACATCAACTTGTAAAATGGCCTCTTCTTGGCTAAGCTTGGTTACAATGATGCTTTGTCTCCACCAGTTCCAAACTTCCTTATCAAACGTCTAGGCTTCACTACAATTATATTGTGGCTCAATCCGTTTCAAATTACCTATCGAACACTAACCTTGGTTACAATGATTACCATTATTATTATTGTTGTTGTTATTATTATTATTATTACTACTACTATTATTATTATTATTATTATTATTGTTATTATTATTAGTAGTAGTATTACTGTTATTGTTATTATTATTATTATTATTATTATTATTATTATTATTATTATTACTATTACTACTACTACTACTGCTACAGATCTAATCAATAATAATTGATTTTGTAGGTTATTCGGATGTCATGACGGAGGACTACAACTTGCTGCTTGGTGACAGTAGAACCTTGTGTCACGATTGAGATCACGAAAGGCCGAAGCTACCTACGTGACTATTGAAAGAGATATGCAAGCTCACTTTTGCGAGATTAGAAGCCTGTCCGCTTGGTATGTTCGTGGAACGATACGTAGCCTAAAGGACATTAGCCCGGAGGTGAATATAAAAAGGCTAAAGCTAGTTGATGGTCGATGAGGCCACAAGAACAAGAAACTTAATTAATATTAATTTCTGACACTACTGTGTTTTGTCAGTGGACGAAACAGACAGAATTGATCCGCTAGCTCAAACAAAGAGGGAGTATAGCTGGAGGTAGCAAGCGTGATGGAACTTGCAAAGAACTACAGTATTTACATTGAAACAATCTTGAAGAGGTTTGCTTTCTCGTAAAATTTATTGATGAAAGTTAACTACGATTTATGTAACAGAACATTTTAAGTTCAATCAACAGCGATTAACCACATGTTATCTGTTACTTCCACACATTCTTGGAAATCTTCGTACGTCGATCAGTTCCTTCGCCATCAAGGATTTTACACATGTAAAGCCTTCCTAACGTTCCTGAAATGAGAGACAGTAACATTTACACGTTGGTATGATGTACTCATAACGCAGAGGTTGTGCATTATCAAATGGTAACAACCACACAAGTGTCAGTCGACGCATAATGAGGTCCGAATGGTAGGGTTTAGGGTTATCAACAGATAGCTGTCCTTCCTTACTGTTGTTAAACTAAACTACGTCACAGTATGTACATACATTCTGAAACTTTTGTACAGAAGTCTTTATGCTCAGAATAAAGAAAACTATTAGTGATTAGTTTGAGTTGCTGTACACAGCCAGTGATGCCATAGTGAAATGGGGCATTAGTTCATTTCACGGTTCCTAAAAGGTAACCAAGCCTCTACACGAAACCGAGGCGAAGGTTGTGCTCGCACAGTTAGAGAAGTGGAAGCAATAGACATGCTAATACGTTTCTTTCTTATGATAATTATTTCCATTTCCCTGGCTTAGCTGTGTTAGCACAACCTTCGCCTCGGTTGAGCACAGCTTCTTATCTTTCCAGTAAAGTTCATTGAAAATGAAGCGCTGTGCAGTTTGCCAAACCAAGTCAGGGAGTTCGCCGGGAACAAGATATTCTAAGTTTTTTTGAAGTCTGTGTTCAAAGAGATTACAGGTCTGGAAACTGAAAGTATGGACTGTCACGTAAATGAAACACTGTGCAGTTGTCAAAAAATTCACTGATTGCGTTAGGACTAAAATATTTTAAGTTTCAGAAGTTTGTGATCAATAATATAAAGCCGGAAAATGGAAAATATTTTGCCGGCTCACAACTAAAAATTACATAGACCATCAACAAAGCGACTGGTACATTGTTTCCATTCTGGAAAATGCTTGATCGCTTTGAATACTTCGTCTCCACGGCGTTGTTGCAAATTTTAACTGACGCTGACTTGTGTTTAGTTTTTCCATGGATCTAGTGCCCCATTCACACCTAAACTTACATGTTGTTTAACTAAACAGATTTCAAAACTTATTTTCGTGCACAAGACTTTCAGCTCAATATTTATAGCAAACAGTTCTTGGAAATAGCCATCTAAATTGGACTCAGTCTTGAAGTTTTTTATGCTTGCTAGTTACAAAAACTAACAACTTGCAAAAACCGATGTAAATAAACACGTTTGTGTGTGAACGCCCCCTTACCTTTAGTGATCTTAAACAATATGTTAGTTCCGAATCAGTCCTCAAAGAGATATTGTCGAAGCAACACTGAACTTATCTTAATTCGTTTTCGTGCAAACAATTTCTGCACCAAGTCGCGTCTAACAATTCGAAAGTAGTCCATTGAATCTGTCAACCCACAATCTGTAATCTGCGCGCATATGGCAATCCTTCCAAAAATTAATATCTGAAACCCATGTTCCTTAGAAGAACATGCAACAAAGGCCCAGCGTGCAACACTGCTTGACTAAACATCGACTCTTTAGATGCTTAATGATATTCACTTTTTTTATAACAACCTTTGTTATAAGAACACGAGGCCGAAAAATATACAAAATTTAAGAACATGCGAAGAAAACTCTTTTGTGGATACTAGCTGCACAAGATCAGAGAAAAAAAATTTCTCAGTTAATTCTATCTTGCCGAACAGGGCAGCAGATAAAACAATAAAGTGTATTTGTGCTCCTGTTGTTTTTATTGAAATGAAAACAACAACTGCATCGCACCAAATACTTACAATCACTTTTAAGAACATTCGAGGCTGAGATCCTCAAAAAAATAAAAAAAACATTCAGTCTCAAATAAGATGTTCTTATCCAAAACATATAGTGTGAGCCAGTAATTCGAAAAAGTTTTACTGTTTTGTTTCAACAACCCTTAATGCTTCCAATAGCGTCAACCGAAACTACACCCTCTCCCGACTTTTTCTGTTTTTATGTATGTAACGTTGAACTGTAGTTTTTCCGCCATTGTAGTGCAATCCAGTTGTGTATCGATGCAGTTTTTGCAGAGGAAGCTCTATTTATACAGGCCCCACGGTTTCAACGGGGATCCTTCGCCCGCATTTCTTTCGGTAAATTGTGTGTTGACATATGGTTTCGCTAAACTGCATGAAAGGCCTTTTGAGTATAACTATAGCATTGTGAACTGTTCTTATTGTAAAAACGTTGTTGGTGGCAAGTAAAAAGTAATTGTGTGACTTCAAAACTACATCATTCTTGGGGACACCGAACTAACGGCTGCTTCTGTGTTAGAAAACTGTGACACGTAGTCTAATACAACGATGACAATGTTCAGTTTTTGAGTTTTTAGCTGTTTGGCATGTGCCCTTACAATAGCTTGCTATCAAACGCCTTCTCCTGCCCCTCCTCCCCCCTCTCCACCTCGTCCCGATTGCCATACCTGCTCTGAAGGTTGGGAAAGCGGAATCGTATTTTTGATGATCTTTCAGTGGCACAGGTGGTGCCCTGCATTGACTTTCTATTGCGTTCGCCCTCTGCCGGAGGCGTTTGACCAGCATTTCCCATCCCTCTGCTGTCGCAATCTGGTTAGCAACTGACTCAAATGTGTTTCGACGCAAACCTGTCACTCGATACTCGCAAACAGACGCCGTGTTGCTAGTTTTACCTGTGTGGGAAAAGAGCATTGTACAGTTGCAAATGAATGAAAGTACTCGCTCTGATTACACCCACTGTCTCCTCATGAAGCTGCTTGTTGTTTGTCCCATGACAAAGATAATGTAATTGCTCCCGTTACAATCTTACTTCGTTACTTAAAATACTGATTCCGGTCGCAAACCCGACTTCTTGCATTTTCTCTTGTCACTCGCAGAAAATAATTTAGCTGCATTATATTTGTTAAAGCATGTTTTTACCATCTTTTGGAAATTGCTTTTGTCGATTTTTTTTATTGTGTTTTATTGTATTCAATTAGATGTCTTATTAATTTTTAGTGAGTTAAACTAGTTAAATGTCTATTAGTAATGAGGTTTTTCACACTTGAATTGAAAAAGTGTATTCAATCTCGCAATTTTTTAAAAATATATCACTTAACCGCATGAAAAACCTTAATACCGTGTAGTGGTTGTCTAATTTCTTAAATCTATAAAAATTCAAAGGCTTTTTAGTTTTGTTCATCTGAGGTGTGAAAAGACTACGCCGAGTAGCATGCGGCTCTTTTAACGATGCCTACTTTAAAGTATCATACTTAAACCCTATTTTTGCTCCATTCACACCATAACTGGGTCAAAGAACGACATGGTTTTGGACCGACTTACCATCCTAGTGTGGAAAGGCTTATTGTCTTTGAAAAGCCCCCTTTAAAAAGCAATGGAGCATAACATACCAACCACTGCCACACCATCTTTTGGTTAAAAGGTTGGTTGGCAAACCCTAGTGTTGTTATTGAAGGGTTTATTCATATAGTTTGAAGCTACTGAAACTAACAACTCACCCACTAACAAGCTGAGACAGGTGATGCGGCGCTTCTTGACTGCCATGTGAATTGGGGATCTCCCCGATGGTTGCCGGGAAAGCGGGTCAACTCCAAGCTGGAGAAGTCGGGATACCTTTCAATTGATCAAGAGACAAGGGCTTGCAACGTTACGAAATAACAATAAACCCTATTTTATCTCGATTTAACAGTAAAGTCTTGTTAGCTAATATTTTGGAAGAAGATATAGTTTTCTGAAAGCATTTTATTGTTCCATCAATATCTGTAACATCTTACTCATGTTTGCACAAAACCTGGTAAATTCGATTTTGTCAGTCGTTTCTCGTTCGCAAAATATATGTCATTGTGTAAGGCCAAGTAAAAAAAAAAATCGGTTAGCGTCCCCGCCCGACCATTGAAAAAGCGCCCGACTCAATTTTTTATTTTT